>SJYA01000280.1:1662947-1794936 GCA_006410615.1 Neotragus moschatus
AAAAAAAAAAAAAAAATCCTTCACATTGCTTCTCATGCCAATAATATCACAAAACAAAAGTTAATTTCAATTAAAAAGTTTTTTTTTAAATCCTTGTGCGTATTAAGAAAGGCATCCAGTATTTATATATGAGCCACATTTAGCATAAGTCAGAATAGAAGTGTAATTCAGGGGCTGTGTATTCGACTACAACTGGTAGAAGAATAAACCTGATTGTGAGATACTAATAGGAGAGTGAATCCTGTTTTGAGCCTGTTCACTGTTTACTGTTGTTATTTTCTAGAAATGGGGTTGGGGGGAGTCAGGAAAAGGAAGATTTACCAACAGAGGAGCAGGATGTGTATTGAAAGTTGTGTCCGACTCTGCAACCCCATGAACTATACAGTCCATGGAATTCTCCAGACCAGCATACTGGAGTGGGTTGCCATGCCCTTCTCCAGGGGATCCTCCCAACCAGGGATCGAACCCAGGTCTCTGGCATTGCAGGCAGTTTCCTTACCAGCTGAGCCACAAGGGCAGGATACAGCACCTCTAATATCATTTCTCCTCAGACAAGAGTGCCAAGAGGTTTCTAATCAGAATGTAAAAGGAACTGGAATGGAGTGAAAGGGGCATAAAGACTTTGGCCCTTGATGTGGTTAGTTTTTCTTCTGAGATCCTTCTTAGTTATTTATAGGTTGTGTGACATGTGGGATCTTATTTCCTGGATCAGGGATTGAACTCATGCCCCCTGAATTGGAAATGCAGATTCTTAACCACTGGACCACCAGGAAAGTACCTAATATCCTTTTAATGATAATTTGCAATGACTGTTATCTACTTTCATGAAGCTTATAGGAGGAGACTTATGCTATTTCCAGATATAGACTGGTTTAAGTTTTCTCTTAAGTATACCTCTTTCTATATTTTTCATTGAAACAACCATGTGTTGGACAAGAAAGTATTTTGGTAGCAGCCTTTCTCCTCTCAACATACACTGAATTTTGAAAACTGAATATTTTTTAAGTGGAGCTGAGCCACATTCCTTCCCATGTATCTATTGACACACATGAATACATAGAAAGTTAAAGGAGGCTCCTGCCAGAAAAGAGAATGATGTAACAAATATATGCATCGAGTTGGCCAAAAACACAACATTTATGGAAAACCTGAACAAACTTTTTGGCTAACCCAGTATCTACACTGTGGCTCAGCAGTAAAGAATCTGCCAGCTGATGCAAAAGATGCAGGTTTGATCCCTGGTTTAGGAAGATATCCCAGAGGAGGGAATGGCAACTCACTCCAATATTCTTGCCTGGGAAATCCCATGGATAAAGGAGCCTGGCGGGCTACAGTCCATGGAATTTCAAAGAGTCAGATACAACTTAGGGACTAAACAACAACATATATATATGTGTATATATATATATGTGTGTGTGTGTGTATATATATATATATATACACACACACACACATATGGAAATTCTAATGTATTGAAACACATTTTGAGAAATGAAAGGCTTTTATTGCAGCCATGATATAGGAGAAGACTACAGCGTGTCATCTTCTAGAACAAGCTTTTTGAGGTGACTCTGGTTCTGGGGACAGAGTGGAACTTGTAATATAGTTCATTTTGGCAAAAACATTGCATATTTTAAAACAAGTGTGTTTTATCCGTGGGCCCTTTGAAGAAAGACATTAATGATTTGAGAAAAAAAAAAAAAAAACATTTTAAACCTAGATACAACCAGAAGGATTATCATTAATGAATCAGATATTTTACTGCAGGTTTGGAATATGGAGAGTAGTCGATATCTTTTGAATGGACAAGCCAAAGCAGAGGAAAAAACAGCTTGGACAGGAGTGGGTAAACAGTGCATGGATGTTAGTCTTCTTGCTTCCATGTGGATTTCCAGAGACTTTAATCTTTGAGCTGTAATTTATTGTGGGGCTTCCCTGGTGGTTCAGTGGTGAAGAATCCACCTGCCAGTGCAGGAGACACGGGTTCAGTCTCTGGATCGGGAAGATCCCCTGGAGAAGGAAATCATAACCAACTCCAGTATTCTTGCTTGGCAAAATCCCATGGAGCCTGGTGGGCTACAGTCTATAGGGTGGCAAAAGAGTCAGACATGACATAGCATAACAACATAACTTGTCATACATACAGAGACACTTTGAGAGCACAAAAGTACATGGAGGCTTTCCTGAGCAAAAAAGAAGATTCATGCACTACTCAGAGAGAGATTTCTAACAGGGTACAGAAGTGTGGTTTGGGTGGTAATCAAGCAGTTGTAGGAAAAAGTCTCTGAAGAGCTGGGAATCTGGACTCCTCTCCTATCCCTGAAAGGAGAGCTTATTGCAAATTTTGTTCCAGCCAAAGGCCTGATATCCGTTGCTGTCTGAACACATGAAATATTTGCCTCAGACACAATCTTCCTTGTTCTCTAATAAGTGAGAGTAAGCATGAATTAAGGAAAGATGGATCACCAACCAGGACAAATAGTTTGGGCACATTATGTTCAATATTTGGTAGAAGACCATGTAGGAAAATCTGGAATTTCTGTTTAAGGAATAAAAGGAAGGTTAAATTTGTTGTATTTTGGTGAAAGTGTCAGTTCATTTTTACTTATAAACTGGCAGGGATAGAACATCCTCATTACAATTCATTATGAGTTTTTGCACATGGGTTTCTAGGGACAGCTTAGGTGGTGAGTGTAGCAAGCCCCAAATTTCAAGATTCTTTGGCATGCACAGAAAGAAAGACGTACATCAAATGTGAGGTATATTTCTACAAAGAGTGCCCTCAACCTCATGGTTATGTTATGTATAATATAAGGACTTCCTGAACACGATCATACTTAGACAAATATCCAAAAAAGATCAACAGGATCCGTGAAAGAACTATTTTTCATGTCAAAGTGGTTAGGAGAAAGAGATGAGGTTGAGTTTGAGGCATGCAGCCTCTGCCAGAGGAAGGGACATAACAGAGACAGGGCAAGAAATTTTAGCAAGATGCTCTCCATCCCAGGAGTTGCATTCTATACAATAGGTTTGCCTAAGACAAGCCTTGTCTTCTCAATGTCCCTGAAATCCCATGGGTGGAAAAAATACTGATCAGAATTTTATGAACTTCAGATAGTAAATGGGGCTTCCTTGGTGGCTCAACGGTAAAGAACTCACATGCAATGCAGGAGACATGAGTTCAATCCCTGGGTCAGGAGGATCTCCTGGAGGAGGGCATGGTGATCCATTCCAGTATTCTTGCCTGAAGAATCCCAGGGACAGAGGAGCCTGGCAGGCTACAGTCCATTGGGTTGCAAAGAGTGGGACATGACTGAAGTGACTGAGCATGCATGCCCTGATTGTAAACAGGCCTTAGTGCTCCATTAGCAAAGATGGAGCAAGAGAAGAACACACACAACCTGCCTGCTTTCCTGCTCTTAGAATGTGTGAGAAGCTGAATGGGATCAGAAAATAAATGCAGATGAGCAAATTCCTGTCTTGCAGTTGCAGCTATGTCCTGAAGCAAAGGGAGGCTTCCTCTGCTTGGCCTGGTCCTTCCTTGATTCCCAGATGGTGGAGCCCTATTTTCAGGATTTCCTATCTCCTCCCCTCCTCTTCTTTCCCTTCACTTGCTGAAGGCCTAGAGGTATACTGGCTGTGCACAATAAAGCATGCACTTTCCTCTTGGACCCTAAACAGCCGACTAATGGGAAAATACCTTTCAATCATCACAACACATCATTGAGCAGTTGCAGATTTCATCCATCTGTACTACTCTATTTCTTTTGGTGCGGTGCACAGAATTAGAAAAATATTGTTAATCCAGAATGTGTGAATCAGCAAGAGAACCTGGTGAGGCACATTTTCTCACACATGAGAAGTCAGTGGATTCACCTGGTCCTTCCGATTTCACACTCAGATCTTACCATCCCCTTCCCAAGAGCTGTGTCAGGAATTTTAGCTTTTCCTATTTCTGCTTTATTGTTTTAAGACCTTCTTCTCACCTTAAAGTAAACATTTCCACATCCTGCTTAATGAAGACACGCCTTTGGAGATAATGCCTGGAAATCATGGTTATTCTGTGTCATCAGTCTTAATACTTGGTACACCAGCTTATCAGTTTTTAGGATATGATAACAAAAAAAGTGGTAAATGCTATGAACATTGGTAGTAACATGTGAATTTTGAATAAAACATAAATCATTTGATTTTTTGTAGATATTTGTCATTCTTTTATATAACTGGCTCATTAGACTACATGATTATTAAATTGCAAGAGCATCTCAATTAAATGATATTGCAGCCAAAAAAAGGTAGAGAACGAATAGTTATTAAATGGGTCACACATACCACTAGCTTCCAAACTCACTTCTTCATTTGAAGCAGTTTAATTTACACTTTCATTAAAAGTTCACAAAAAGTATCTTATATTTATTGAGACAGAAAATTGTTTTGAACTCAGAGGTGTGGGTCTAAATATATGTTTTTTCCATTATGCCCTGTCTCTTTATTTACAATATCTAGTATTTACAAAATGCAGCTAACTGCAGTTATTGTAAAAGAGGGCCATTTAAAAAAATTAATTTCGTATCTATCAGATGCTAAGTTTTAGTCTCCATGCTGATGAAATATTCCTCTTCTGATACCCTTGAAATACTCTATTGAGCTAATACTAAAAAAAAAGAAAACAGAATTCTAGTCTGACTCTCTTATTAAATTACTGTACCATTCTGGACATACTGCATATTCACTCAAGATCCCATTTGTTTATCACCAAAGGAGTTGACAAAATTAAACTTTAAAGTACTTCAAACTTTAAAATTCTATTCTTATAATATATCATATGGGTTTTTGTTCATATTTTGTTTTAAAACTTAGAGTAACAGAGAAAATATTTTTATATTTCTGAAAAGTATTTTGATTTTCTTATAGGAATATATAGATAAATAGATAGATAGATAGATGAAATGAGAATCTTTGCCAATGACCAATAAAAATGATGACTTGATTATCAGAACATCATGTGATCATTCAGTTCAGTTCAGTCACTCAGTCGTGTCCGACTCTTTGTGACCCCATGGACTGCAGCAGCCAGGCCTCCCTGTCCATCACCAACTCCCGGAGTCCACTCAAACCCATGTCCACGAAGTCAGTGATACCATCCATCCATCTCATTCTCTGTCGTCCCCCCTTCTCCTCCTGCCCTCTGTCTTTCCCAGCATCAGGGTCTTTTCCAATGAGTCAGCTCTTCGCATGAGGTGGCCAAAGTATTGGAGTTTCAGCTTCAACATCAGTCCTTCCAGTGAACATTCAGGACTGATCTCCTTTAGGATGGACTGGTTGGATCTTCTTGCAGTCCAAGGGACTTTCAACAGTCTTCAACACCACAGTTCAAAAGCATCAATTCTTCTGTGCTCAGCTTTCTTTATAGTCCAACTCTCACATCCATACATCACTGCTGGAGAAACCATAATCTTGACTAGATAACAGCTAATTTGGATAGTTGGCAACTTTCTGATGAAAAGTAATCACAGCATAGATCTTAATAGAATGTAAACCTCCAGTTAATTTAATAGAATGAAAAAATGTTCAAGCAGATAACAGTTGTTCTATTTATAAAGGATGACTACTTTATCACTATATGGGAAATCTCACACTCACTCATACCATTAGTCACTACTTTGTTTATATATTTGTGAATTCATTTCAGAAATATCTGAACAGATGTGTTCCATTCCATCACCCTAAGAACTTTGTTTAAATCATTTTTTGTTTCNAGTGATACCATCCATCCATCTCATTCTCTGTCGTCCCCCCTTCTCCTCCTGCCCTCTGTCTTTCCCAGCATCAGGGTCTTTTCCAATGAGTCAGCTCTTCGCATGAGGTGGCCAAAGTATTGGAGTTTCAGCTTCAACATCAGTCCTTCCAGTGAACATTCAGGACTGATCTCCTTTAGGATGGACTGGTTGGATCTTCTTGCAGTCCAAGGGACTTTCAACAGTCTTCAACACCACAGTTCAAAAGCATCAATTCTTCTGTGCTCAGCTTTCTTTATAGTCCAACTCTCACATCCATACATCACTGCTGGAGAAACCATAATCTTGACTAGATAACAGCTAATTTGGATAGTTGGCAACTTTCTGATGAAAAGTAATCACAGCATAGATCTTAATAGAATGTAAACCTCCAGTTAATTTAATAGAATGAAAAAATGTTCAAGCAGATAACAGTTGTTCTATTTATAAAGGATGACTACTTTATCACTATATGGGAAATCTCACACTCACTCATACCATTAGTCACTACTTTGTTTATATATTTGTGAATTCATTTCAGAAATATCTGAACAGATGTGTTCCATTCCATCACCCTAAGAACTTTGTTTAAATCATTTTTTGTTTCTTTGCTTCTTATCTAGATTTTGTACAATAAAGGACATAAATCAATTGTTTTCTCAACCAAACTGAGATTTTCCTGGTTTTTTGTACAGTGAGTAATTTTGGATTGTATTCTACACAATAGAGATTTGAAAGGCATCCTGTTTCTCATCAGAAAATATAGTGGCCCAAGGAAATATAACAGTATCTTTAAATGCTGAAAGAAAAGACCTTCAACTCAGAATTTTATATCTGGTGAAAATATCATTGAGGAATGAAGGTCAAACAAAGACATATTTTTATAAAGTAAGAAAATGAACTGATTTTAGTGATCCACTCAGAGAATTATTGAAGGATGATTCTTAAGCAGAAGTGAAATTACACTAGAGGGAAATCTGGAACATTAGTAATAAAAGAAAAGCAATAGCAATGATTAATACTGAGTGAATGTGAAAAACAAATATCTTCCCCTTGACTTTTGAAATGTATTTTATAGTGAAAGAAATTGACATTGTTATGGGATTTCCATTGTATGTAGATATAATACATAAGATAATTCAAAATAAATGTAGCAGATTAAAGGGCTCTTGATGATGTTTAACATTCTGCATTCCATGTAAAGTGGTAAAATATTGATTGTAATTGAGTATCAAAAGCTAAGTATGTATAACTTTAGAGCAAGCACTGAAAAGACAAAAAAAAAATAAAATAAAAGATACAGTTAAAAACGCAATGTTAAATTAAAATAAATAAGAAAATAAAGCTCAAATGACAATAAAAATAAACAAATGGGGTATGCAGAAGATAAGTAATACAATGGTAGATTTAAATCCAAACATTTTAACAATTATATTAAGTATAAATGGTTAAACACATCAATTCAAAGACAGATTATCATATGGAAAATGGTTCATCACGCATATGAAAGCAATAATCAAAAGAAAGCTGAACTAGCTATTTACATCAAACTAAGCAGACTTCAAAGCAAAGAGAATTGCAATATCTCTGCATTAGAAGATTACACTATCACACTCAGAAGGATCATCATGAAATTACTAATGACTACTCTCTAATCCAAACCAGGTATGACACAAAGATAAAGCAAATAATTGTGTAGAAATCAAACTGAGAAATGTTACTTGACAAGGAAAATAATAAATTATATACTACATAAATGCTCTTTCAAGCACAATTCTATTTTTATTTTAGCACCTTCAAACAACTTGTTTCTTTTTTTTTCTTTCCTTCAAAGCCCAAATAACATATTAAAAAAGACATTTTTAGTTATTGAGCCAAAATAAAATTACTGAGTTGGCCAAAATATTCATGTTTTTTTTTCCATAAGATGACTCTGCTCAGGCTTAGTTGTCTTTAACTTCATTCAAAACAATTTGGTTAGATTGCATTGCGACAGCTGTCATATCAATGTGCATTTGAAAAAAAAAATTGATCAAAATTGATGAATTTTAGTAGCAATTTTAATATTGAAGATGGAAGAAAAAGCAATATTTTCAGCATATTATGCTTTATTATTTCAACAAAGATAAAAATGCAACTGAAATGAAAAAAAAAAGTTTTGTGCAATGGATGGAGAAGGTGCTGTGACAGATCGAATGGGTCAAAAGTGGTTTGTGAAGTTTCGTGATAGAGATTTATTGGTGGATGATGCTCTGCAATCGAGTAGACCAGTTGAGGTTCTAGTGATCAAACTGAGACATTAATTGAGGGCAATCAACATGATACACATGGGAGACAGCCAACTCAGAATATCCAAATCAAGCTCTGAAAAATATTTGCACCACCTTGGATATGTTAATCACTTTGTGTTTAGATTCCACATAAGTTAAGATAAAAAAATCTTCTTGACTGTATTTCTGAATATGATTCTTTCCCTATATCTTAACAAAAATGTTCTGTTTTTAAAACAAATTGTGATGATGATGAAAAGTACATTCTGTAAAATAATGTGGAGTGGAAGACATCCTGGGGCAAGCAAAATGAACTACCACCAACTACACCAAAGGCCAGTCTTCATCCAATGAAGATGATTTGTGTATATGGTGGGATTGGAAGGGAGTTCTCTGAGTTTTTCTGGAAAACCAAACAATTCCAGCAAGTACTGCTCCCAGTTGGGCATTCCTGGTGGCTCAGGGGTGGTAAAGAATCCACTTGCCAGTGCAGGATTGGGAAGATACCCTGGAAATGGAAATGGCAACCCACTGCGGTATTCTTACCTGGGAAATACCATGAACAGAGCAACCTGGTGGGCTACACTCCTTGGGGTCTCAAAAAGTGTTAAACACAACTTAGTGACTAAACAACAACAAAAACTGCTCCCAATTAGATCAACCTAAGGCAACACTCTACAAAAAGCATCCAAAATTAGTCAACAGAAAATGAATAATTTTCCATCATGATAATGAAAAATCAACATGTTTTTTTGATAATTGGGCAAAAAATTTTAGAGTTAGGCTATAAGTTCTGATTCATGCATCATTTTCACCAGACATTGCACCTTGGGATTTCCATTTATTTAGATTTTTACAAAATTATCTTAATGGAAAAAAAAATTCAATTTCCTGGAAGACTGTAAAAGGCACCTGGAACAGTTCTTTGCTCAAAAAAGACAAAAGGTTTTGCAAATATGTAATTATGAAGTTGTCTGAAAATGGCAGAAGGTAGTGGAGTAAAACAATAAAGTTCTTGGTGAAAACAAAAAAAGTGTCTTATTTTTACTTAAAAAACTGAACTCAATTTGTCAAACTCAATTGGAAAACTCAACTTTTTATGAAAATTGCCTTTGCCATTCAAAATTATTTTATAGATATGCCTTCTAATCAATTGCTATAATTGTAATTAAGTCTTTATAAATGGCTTCACAGTATGAATGCACTGTAGTTTATTCAACATTTCTCTTTCAAAAGAGTGACCATTTATTTTATTTTTGCAATGAACAATACTGTAATAACAATTCTTCCACATGTAGCCCACCAGGCTCCCCCGACCCTGGAATTCTCCAGGCAAAAACACTGGAGTGGGCTGCCATTTTCTTCTCCAGTATCCTTTCATAGAATTGCTCTAATCACTATAAGATAGATTCCAAGGGATAAAATTTTGAGTATATAAAATTCATTCAATAATATATTTTAAACTATTATTGAAGAGTTTGCTCTGGTTTGTTTCTTAAAACCATCTCTTATAACATCTAAGTTTTTAAGTTCTTCTATTAACTGGTGAACTCTTAGGACACTGTTACAAAATGACATCAATATTCCCCAAGTATCAAGCATAAAATTTACAATGAATTTGCCTCTTTAAAATAATACAGTCTTTAAAATTATCAAAAAAGAGGAAATAATACAAAAGAAAGACCAAAACCCCTTTAATTGAAACTAGGTAACTTACATGTAGAGTACATCATGAGAAACGCTGGACTTGAAGAAGCACAAGCTGGAATCAAGATTGCTGGGAGGAATATCAATAATCTCAGATATGCAGATGATATCACCCTTATGGTAGAAAGTGAAGAGGAACTAAAAAGCCTCTTGATGAAAGTGAAAGAANCTGAGCATGTACTCAGACAAATGTGTATTCTGATGTTGTTGGGTGGAATTTTCTATAGATGTCCATCAGACTGTTTTGCATATAAATATTCAAGATTTCCATTTACTTTGTTGATAGTCTACTTTGATGGTCTGTCCTTTATGGGGGAAGGTAGTGAACTCCTGAACTGTTTTTGCCAAATTGTCTATTTTTCCTTACATTTCTGTTTGTTTTTATTTCATGTATTTCAGAGTTCTGATGTTGAGGGCATATAGGTCTACAGTTATTATAACATTCTGATAGTTTGACTCTTTCATTATAAATTTCCCACTTTATCTCTAGTATCAGTTTCTTTTCATTTTAAAGTCTTTTATATTTGATATTATTGTAGTCATTCTAGCTTTCTTTGGTTGCTGTTTATGTGTTTTATCTTTTTCCATTTTTTACTTNGTCTACAGTTATTATAACATTCTGATAGTTTGACTCTTTCATTATAAATTTCCCACTTTATCTCTAGTATCAGTTTCTTTTCATTTTAAAGTCTATTATATTTGATATTATTGTAGTCATTCTAGCTTTCTTTGGTTGCTGTTTATGTGTTTTATCTTTTTCCATTTTTTACTTTCAATCTATTTGTATCTTTGAACCTAAGAAGCTTCTTCTACAGACAGTAAATAGTTGAATCATGTTTCCTATCCAATTTGACAATTTCTATCTATTGATTGGATTATTTAACCCATTTACATTTAATATTACTATTATTGATATAGCTGGATTTATGTTTGTCATTTAAATTTTTATTTTCTACTGTCTAATGTAATGACTGTCTAATGTCCATCTAGTCAAGGCTATGGTTTTTCCAGTGGTCATGTATGGATGTGAGAATTGGACTATAAAGAAAGTTGAGCACTGAAGAATTGATGCTTTTGAACTGTGGTGTTGGAGAAGACTCTTTGAGAATCCCTTGGGCTGCAAGGAGATCCAACCAGTCAATCCTAAAGGAAATTAGTCCTGAATATTTATTGGAAGGACTGATGTTGAAGCTGAAACTCCAATACTTTGGCCACCTGCTGTGAAGAACTGACTCATCTGAAAAGACCCTGATGCTGGGAAAGATTGAAGGCAGGAGGAGAAGGGGACAACAGAGGATGAGATGGTTGGATGGTATCACTGACTCAGTAGACATGAGTTTGAGTAAACTCCAGGAGTTGGTGATGGACAGGGAGGCCTGGTGTGCTGCATGCAGTCCATGGGGTCACAAAGAGTTGGACACGAGTGAGCAACTGAGCTGAACTGAACTGAACTGAACTAATGTCTTTTTGTTTCTGTTCCCCCTACTGCTCTATTTTGAATTAATTGAATATTTTATAGAGCAGTACGTTAATTACTATGATTACTTTTTCACTATTTTTAAACTTATTTTGTTAGTGATTGCTCTAGGGGTTAGTATGTACATATTATCAGAATCTATTTCAGATGTAAACATTCTTAACCACAGTGTAATACAGAAACATTACTTCCATCCAGTGTTATTCTCTGTTTCCCCTTTCCCACTATCATTGTTACACACGTCACATGTATATATGGTATTAATCCACCAATAGTACTATCTTATATAATTTTATATGTATTTAACAGGCTGAGAAAAGATGGGAACAAGTTTATTAGAGTTTGTTAGAGTAACCTTTCTATTTACTGATTTTGGTTCCCTATGTATGTTCTAAGGATTCAAGTTACCATCAGGGGTCCTTTCCTTAGTACAACACAGCTTTGCTCTCATCTACCTTCTTGATGTTGTTATTGTCAAATATTTTACATTTCTATATGTTCTGGTCCAACAGTACAATTACAAGCAAAATATATGATTGTACTTTAAATTAGTTAAGAAAAGAAATATGAAGACATATTCCTTTATACCATCTTATAACTAGGATGAATTATTTTATTTATTGAAAAAGTTAAGTTTAAAATAAAAGATTGAATATTGTGTGGCTCCATCCACCCACTTCCTAACTCATATGTTGAGAAGCCCAATGTGCTTGTGTTACAAGGCGAGGCCCCTGGAGGTAATTAGGTTAAGATGAAGTCATTAATGGGAGGCTCCCATGAGGTTAGAATTCTTACCAGAAGAAGAACAAACACCAGAGCTTCCTTTCTTGGCCATACACACAGGGGTTGTATAGCACCAGGCAAGGTGATGGCTGCCTACAAGCCAAGATAAGAGGCCTCAGACTGTAACCCACCCTGCCAGTACCTAGATTTTGGACTTTTCTAGGCTCTAGAACTGTGAGAAAAAGTGTTTAAGTCACTCACTTTATGGCATTTCACTATGGCTTTATGGCATTGGCAACCTGAGGTAAGACATTAAATTAACACCATCTCATTTAAAAACATCTCTAAGATTTGTTTTGACAAAGAGGGCTTTTCTTAGCTCTGTCTTTCACTGACTCCCTGGCGAACTGGTTAGACTATGTTGTTTTTATTTATAGGAGCTTTTTTGGAGGGTATGACTGTCCTAATTTAATAGGTTAAGTATTAGTTTCTTTAAGATATATTAATCAATTGAAAAAAAATCTAAAAACCCATTGGAACTAAATGGGCAAAAGATGAACAGGAGGAAATATAAATTGTTTTTAAACATATGAAAAGATTGTCAACCTCACTTATAATTAAAAAAATACCAGTTAGAGCTATGCAAAAATAACATTTTTGTGCAAGGTTGGTAAAAGTAAAAAATGATAACATAGCCCCATTATTGTTGATGGGAATATACAGTTACAATAATTTCTAAACAGTGCTTCCCAATACCTATCAAAATTACAAAAGCTCATGTTTTAATTTTGAAGTTCGCTTCTCAGCATTTATTCAAAGAGATACTGGTATATACGAAAGATGACATGTGTATTTAGTCATCGCTGCATTGCTTGTAATAGCGGAAAGCTAATAATCTCTTAATGGGAGGTTGTTGAAATAAACTGGGGCACGCCAGCTTTAGCATGCGATGTGCCTTGGCTGACAGCACGGTGACAGATGTGATGGACGCAGTATCTTGAAAGGCATGGATTAGGCTTGCTCCCTCTTGTGCTTCTATTGCCTCGGCTGCTATTCCACTGGTCTTGGGAAGAACTTAACAGCCATTTGGAACAGAACTGTCTTCAGATATGGTGTTTCAGTCAAGCCCAACCTAAAATAGAACCCACCAATCAATTTGCAGAAGTGTGAGCCAGCCCAGCTTAGCCAAGTTTGCCAACCAAGTCCAAGCCAAACCATCTAATCCTCAGCCAACATACAGAGGCATAAGCTTTGCTTATAAAGACTTGTTTTAAGCCACTGAGTTTTCAGTTTTTTTAATTATTCAGTAAGTTTCAGTGGTTTATTAGACAGCAAGTGAGGCAGCTAATTACACTGTCCAGTGAATACTGTCTGCCCATCAAAGAATTCTTTAATACCCAAATAATGTAGAATCTCTGAGTCTCATGGTTCAGTTAAATGTGGTTCAGAACAATGTGCAGTGTTCACTTTGTGAATGGAAATTTGTGAAGTGGAATTTGCATACACTTGCATAAGATCTAACTGGAAAGATACATACAGAAACCTGATAAAAGCTGACTGTCTGTGGAGAAGGTAAATGGAAAGTCAAGGAACAGGAGTGAAAGGAGCTTTTCCTTTTATAACCTTTCTTCCACTTTTGAATTTTCAACAGCTTAAATGCATTATATATTCAAAAAAAGAAATTTTTTTTAAAACTCAGTCTATTCATAGAGCTCCAAATTCTGTTATCTAATAGAGCAGAAAAAAATCTAAAATCAGTTAACTTTTTATTCTCTTGACAAGGGCCAATTTTGCTTCAATAACTGTAGAATCTTTATTATTTCCTTGCATTAGGAGTTTCAACTATGTTTATCTAGGAGTAGAACTCTATTATTATTTCCTTGTAGCTTGAATACATATGTAAAGGACTCTTAAAACTCAATTGTAAGAAGACAAATGACTCAATAAAAAAAACGGGCAAATTAATTGATCAGATGCTTCATGAAAGAAGAAAATACAGATAACAAATACACACATGAAAAGGTGCTCAACATCACTGAAAAATTAAAAGCAAAATTAGATATCACTACACACAATTTAGTACATCTAAGATTTAAAAATCTAATGATATTAAGTATTGGAAGTATGTGGAGCAACCGGAACTCTTCTTCACTAACACAGAGCAAACACTTTTTCACTATTGGGAAGTAATATAAAGTGGTGTAATCACTTTAGAAACTCAGTTTGGCATTCCTGATAAAGTTAAAAATGAATCTACCATATGACCTAACCCCACCTCTTAATATTTGCCCAAGAGAAATGAAAGTATATGCCCACAGACTCAAATGTGAATGTTTATCACAGCTTCATATGTGATAGCCCCAAACTGGAAAAAGTCCAAATGTTCATCAAAAGGTAAAGGGATAAACAAATTTTCCTATATCCATATCACAGAATACTACTTAGTAAAGAAATGAAAATGAATTTCTGATACTCATAACATGTATAAATCATAAATTAATTATGCTGAGTGAAAAAAAGCCAGATGAAAAAAGATCACATACTATATGATTCCATTTATATAAAATTCTAGAAAATTCAAAGTCATCTATAGTGACAGAAATCAAATCAGTGGTTGCCTGGGCATGGCTTGGGGTAGGGGTGACATGTAGATAGATTACAAAAGGTCATGAGAAAACTTTTGAGGGTGATGAATTCATTAATTTTCTTGAATGATGGTTTCAAGAATGTTTGCATATGTCAAAACTTACCAATTTGTCATTTTAATTATCTACAAAAGAAACTCTTGAGGGTCCCTTGGACTGCAAGGAGATCCAACCAGTTCATTCTGAAGGAGATCGGCCCTGGGATTTATTTGGAAGGAATGATGCTGAAGCTGAAGCTCCAGTACTTTGGCCACCTCATGCGAAGAGTTGACTCACTGGAAAAGACGGATGCTGGTAGGGATTGGGGGCAGGAGGAGAAGGGGATGACAGAGGATGAGATGGCTGGATGGCATCACGGACTCAATGGGCGTGAGTCTGAGTGAACTCCGGGAGTTGGTGATGGACAGGGAGGCCTGGAGTGCTGCGATTCATGGGGTCACAAAGAGTCAGACACAACTGAGCGACTGAACTGAACTGAACTGAACTGAACTGACAAAAGAAAACTGAAGAAGAAACCAAATGTTAGGATTTGTCAAGCTGAGTAGTTGACAAACTTTTGTTATATATTCTCTGTTTTTAATGTGTTTTCTACATTTAATAACAAAATATTTTAATTCAATTTTAAAAAGTGAAAGTGAAAGTGAAGTTTCTCATTTGTGTCCAACTCTTTGTGACCCCATGGACTGTAGCCTGCCAGGCTCCTCCATCCATGAGATTTTCGAGGTAGGATTACTGGAGTGGGTTGCCATTTCCTTCTCCAGGGAGAAAACTAGATTTCTCTCACTTGAGCTGATTTAATAAACTGATGGAAACAATAATTTCCATGAAAACAGGGCTTTTGTCTACTTATTTCACCATTTCATCCCCAGTTCTCAGGACAGGGCCTAGAAGCACTTATGCCCTTCAAAATTACTTATCTAACACATAATGAATAAACTCAATTTATTCACCCTACTGGTTATTTTCTTAAAGAAGATTTCCAATTCCTTATGGTAAAGCTTAGAAGTTACGGAATAATTTTAGTGATTACCTGTACTGTGGAGGGTGCCAAGAGAATCAGAAACCTTTACACTTAATTGCCTGTATTCCAGCAGCTTGCACCAGCAAAGCCCTATTGTTTGTTGATAGGTGGCATCCGGTCTGATTATTAAACACTTAGTGGTCAGTGACTAGTTGTAAACTATTTTGAATATTACCCCTTTGCAAATGTCATCACACCACTACTTTGTGGGTTCAAGTGTCTCTTTATGTCACACATTTCTCTTGGAGGCTTTTGTTCAAGTTCAAAACAGGTATCCTTTGACATGCACTTTGTACCTAACTTCTGTATTCTAACGTTTAAATGAATTAAAATACTTGTTATTAACTACAGAAGACACATAACATCCACTCATTGTTTGGGCCATAAGATTTGATGCTGGCTTGATTTTGTTTCCCTAGTTAAACATTTTTTTTCACTGCCAAGGTAATGTGATAAATTTCTATTCCAAAACACACAATATTTTCAGTCTTCTCTTTTGGATTTTCGTATGGGGGAGCTAAACCAAATCTGATAAATATTCGCTTTTTGGCTTTAAATATCTCAAGCAGTGCTACAAGGCAACTTATTGACCTATGTCCTTTAGCTCACCGGATAGGACTTGGAGAATAGATTAAAGACACCTGGGTCATATATCTAAGCTTTGGCCCAAGTCTACCTGCTGAAGCTCTGCCATGGACATGCACTAGACTGCCTATCAACGTGCCAGAATTAGAAAACTTTTAAGAAAAATTTCTGGTTTTGGAGATGGCTCTATTTGGAAGACAAAGTGAATTTCATACGAAAAGGCACATTAGTAAACATTTATTGAACTGTATGAAATGTAATTGAAATTAATTAAATTTGGATGGTAGCTACAATTGCAACTGCTCCCACTGCTGGGCTGAATTCCAGTTTTGGTTTAGAACCCAGTTTGGGCAAGGACTAGAGAAATGGAAAATCTTCAATGTCAACTTCAAAGGTGAATTAATTTACATTAGAAAAAGAGTATTAGGTAACACTACTGAATTAAATATTTATTACAATTTCTTTTGAAAAGACAATAATTACAAACAAATGAGCTAGGTCTTCTTCAAATGAGTAAGTTCACTGTTCTATCCTTTCCTCTAGGTATTTTTCAGCTTTCTTAGAGTAAATTTGACTCTTCCATCTAGAATTATCAGGATTTCTCTTGGACATCATTTAAAATATAGAAGTTATCTGTTATGTCACATGTTTTAGAATTATAAATGTCTGTATTCTCCCCTCCATGCTGAATAAATCAACAGGATTTATAGATTCTACCTCAAGTATTTATATGGGCTATTTTCAACCTTTTTAAAAACAAGTATTTTATAAAGCCTTTATATAAAGCATACCTTCATGTAAATTTTAAAAATACATATTATACTAACTCTAATATAAAAGAAATAAGAGCATAATTAAATAATAAATAACAGGTAGTATAATATATAAATGACTCTACTGCTGCTGCTCCTGCTAAGTTGCATCAGTTGTGTCCAACCTTGTGTGACCCCATAGATGGCAGCCCACTAGACTCCTCTGTCCCTGGGATTCTCCAGGCAAGAATACGGGAGTGGGTTGCCATGTCCTTCTCCAATGTCTATACTGCTGCTGCTGCTGCTAAGTCACTTCAGTCGTGTCCAACTCTGTGTGACCCCATAGATGGCAGCCNATTGGGGGCAGGAGGAGAAGGGGACGACAGAGGATAAGATGGCTGGATGGCATCACTGACTCGATAGACGTGAGTCTGAGTGAACTACGGGAATTGATGATGGACAGGGAGGTTTGGTGTGCTGCAATTCATGGGGTTGCAAAGAGTTGGACAAGACTGAGCGACTGAACTGAACTGAAAAATACAATTGCAGACTAAAGCAAACTTTACACAGTGTTTCTTTATCCAGGGATGATCTATAAAAATGTAATTTCTCATATAAGATTGGATACATTATGCCCTTTTAAAAATTTAGTTTTCATAGTGATATATACATGTCAAGTTTATAATTCCCACATCTCCTGAAGGACCAATGGAAGGTTAGTGCATACTTGTAAAACAATTCCCAGGGTGGTTGTTTTTCCAAATAGTTCTTCATTTTGCATTGAAGGAAATAAATGGGAAATATTTCTTATTTAAAAAGCAATTCAGAAGAGAAAAATGGCTGTGGAAAAGGACATAAATTGAACCTAGATTTCAGAGAGCATTGGATGAAGGGTTTTAGACTGAGTGTAACTGTACATTATGGGCAGAACAGGAATACTGAGCTGGTGAAGCTAATGAATCTGGCATTCAAAGAATTCATGGAGTAAATGTCACACCTCTCAACTTGTTTGAAATATCATAAACATTTGTGGAGACAGTGTCTTCCATTTCATATTCTTTAAATATACACTGTTATTCTTTTTAGTCTTGCACAGTTCTGAAAGTCTTCTTGACTTATAGGAAGTGAGAGTGTTTTCATCCCAAGAATACCCACAAAAAGTAAAACTTTAAAAAGGAGAACTATTTATTGATGTGATAATATCTTGTTCTGCAGGAGAGAAAAAAGGTAAATGTCCACTAATGCAATAAAATTAAAACCAGTTGTAGAGTCAAATCCCTGTATATTTTGTTTGGCATTAGGATCTCTTTATTCATCATATGTCTCAACACATACAGGCATATCCATGAAAAATTTTTAATTTATAATTGATAAATCTCCCCAATATCAACGGCAAGAAGTCCTGCAAAAAATTGTCCCTATTGAGTTACACTAAGCCTGTGATTTAAATACTACCAGCTTGGAGATCAGTTATGTTTAGGCTGGTGCCTATAAGAATATCTCTTTTTCAGAGAGCAGTATGGGAAAAAGGAAAAAGCATAGTATTGGCAATGAAAGAGCTTGACTTTATTTCTCAAGTTTTCAAACTCTTAATCTTATATCTTAAATTAGAGATACCAAGGGAATATTCCATACAAAGATGGGAAAAATAAAGGACAGAAATGGTATGGACTTAACAGAAGATAAGAAGAAGTGGCAAGAATATGCAGATGAACTGTACAAAAAAGATTTTAATGACCCAGAAAACCACAATGGTGTGGTCACTCACCTAGAGCCAGACATCCTGGAGTATNAATGCAATAAAATTAAAACCAGTTGTAGAGTCAAATCCCTGTATATTTTGTTTGGCATTAGGATCTCTTTATTCATCATATGTCTCAACACATACAGGCATATCCATGAAAAATTTTTAATTTATAATTGATAAATCTCCCCAATATCAACGGCAAGAAGTCCTGCAAAAAATTGTCCCTATTGAGTTACACTAAGCCTGTGATTTAAATACTACCAGCTTGGAGATCAGTTATGTTTAGGCTGGTGCCTATAAGAATATCTCTTTTTCAGAGAGCAGTATGGGAAAAAGGAAAAAGCATAGTATTGGCAATGAAAGAGCTTGACTTTATTTCTCAAGTTTTCAAACTCTTAATCTTATATCTTAAATTAGAGATACCAAGGGAATATTCCATACAAAGATGGGAAAAATAAAGGACAGAAATGGTATGGACTTAACAGAAGATAAGAAGAAGTGGCAAGAATATGCAGATGAACTGTACAAAAAAGATTTTAATGACCCAGAAAACCACAATGGTGTGGTCACTCACCTAGAGCCAGACATCCTGGAGTATGAAGTCAAGTGGGCCTTAGGAAACATCACTATGAACAAAGCTAGTGGAGGTGATGGAATTCCAGTTGAGCTATTTCAGATCCTGAAAGATGGTGCTGTGAAAGTGCTTAACTCAATATGCCAGCAAATTTGGAAAACTCACAAGTGGCCAAAGGACTGGAAAAGGTCAGTTTTCCTTTCAATTCCAAAAAGGCAACACCAAAGAATCTTCAAACTACTGCACAACTGCACTCATCTCACACACTAGCAAAGTAATATTGAGAATTCTCCAAGCTAGGCTTCAACAGTACATGAATTGAGAACTTTCAGACATTCAAGCTACACTTAGGAAAGCCAAAGGAACCAGAGATCAAATTGCCGAAATGCATTGGATCATTCAAAAATCAAGTGAATACCAGAAAAACATCTACTTCTGCTTCATTAACTACAGTAAAACCTTTGACTGTGGATCACAACAAACTATGGAAAATTCTGAAAGAGATGGGAATACCAGAGTACCTGATCTGCCTCTTGAGAAGCCTGTATGCAGGCCAGGAAGCAGCAGTTAGAAATGGACATGGAACAGACTGGTTCCAAATCAGAAAAGGAGTACATCAAGGCTGTATATTGTCACCCTGCTTATTTAACTTTTATATGGAAAGTACATCATGAGAAATGCTGGGCTACAATAAGCAATAAGCTGGTATCAAGATTGCTGGGAGAAATATCAGTAACCTCAGATATGCAGATGACACCACCCTTATGGCAGAAAGTGAAGAACTTAAAAGTTTCTTGATGAAAATGAAAGAGGAGAGTGAAAAAGCTGTCTTAAAACTTAACATTGAAGAAACTAAGATCATGGCATCTGATCCCATCTCTTCATGGCAAACAGATGGAGAAACAATGGAAGCAGTGAGAGACTTTATTTTCTTGGACTCCAAAATCACTGCAGATGGTGATTACAGCCGTGAAATTAAAAGAAGCTTGCTCCTTGGAAGAACAAAGGTCTGTATAGTTAAATGTTGTTTTCCAAAATATTGAACATAACTGAGGGACTGGACAATAAGAAAGGAGTAATGCATTAACACTTCATAATTACCAAGGTCCTCAGTTCATCTTCAGTTATTTCAGTTTAGTCGCTCAGTCGTGTCTGACTCTGAGACCCCATGAACTGCAGCTTGCCAGGCTTCTCTGTCCTTTGCCATCTAGAGCTTGCTCAAACTCATTTCCATTGAGTCAGTGATATCATCCAAATATCTTGTCCTCTGTCATCCCCTTCTCCTCCTGCCTTCTATCTTTCCCAGCATCAAGGTCTTTTCTAATGAGTTTGCAGTTCGTATCAGGTGTCCAAATACTGGAACTTCAGCTTCAGCGTTAGTACTTCCAATGAATATTCAGAATTGATTTCCTTTAGGATTGACTAGTTTGATCTCCTTGCAATCCAAGGGACTCTTAAGAGTCTTTTCCAACAGCACAGTTCAAAGCATCAATTCTTTGGCACTCAGTCTTTATGGTCCAACTCTGTCATCTATACATGACTGCTGGAAAACCCATAGCTTTTACATTATATAATCCTTGGTTACTCCTTGGTTTAAAAAAAAGGAAAGTACCACTGTTGATAATGGTTATACATGTGAGGGAAAGGGGGCTATGGGGAATTTCTGAACCTTGTCAATTTTGTTGTAAACCTAAAACTGCTTTAACAAAAAGTCTTTAAAAATTAAAATTCAGGGTAGATGTTTTTGGCAAAACTTTTGTTTCACTTTCATATATGTATATATATGATATACGTGTGTATGTGTTTGTTGGATTATGGTGTAAAATGTACTTCTTTAGATCAAAATCCCATGGATAGAGGAGCCTGGTAGGCTGCATTACATGGGATCGCGAAGAGTCGGGCACGACTGAGTGACTTCACTTTCACTTTTCACTTTCATGCATTGGAGAAGGAAATGGCAACCCACTCCAGTGTTCTTGCCTGGAGAATCCCAGGGATGGGGAAGCCTGGTGGGCTGCCATCTATGGGGTCCCACAGAGTCGGACATGACTGAAGCGACTTAGCAGCAGCAGCAGCAGATCAAAAATTTTATAGCCCACTGTGGTTAATTATACATAAGAGCACAAATTAACTTCAAAAAAGAAGCATGCTAACCTTTCGACTGAAGTATTGATTATAGAGGTAAACTCATAAAAATGTGATTTATGGTTCATTAAACTATAAATTTTCAGTGAAACTCTAATTACACAACAATGGGTCTCCTTACTCAGAAACTTCTTACTCAGATCAGAGATAATAAAATATCATTAGAGTGGGGGTTTAAGGGTCAAGAGAGTGGAGATTTTGTAAGTAAGATTACTGATGTGGGACACTCACTCTTCCTCCTCACAAAGGCAATGGGTGGAGGTGGGACAATTTAGAAATCACTGCATGCCGAGTGAAAAGAGTTTTAACAGGTGTACTAAGTAGTCTTGATATCCATTCCCACAAGTGGGAGACACTGAGTGGACTCGTGCCTGAAGACAATACATTCTTGACACCAAGTAGCTTATTGCATCTGCAAAGTAACTGAACTTGCAGTCGAGAACAAGAGGTCAAAGTGCGTGAATCCCAAAGACTATGTGTGACACACGCAGAAGGAACAGTTTCCTGAGGGTAATTCAATGTGGTGCTTCTCCAAAGAGACATCTCCTATAACCAGAAGATTACAACAGTAAGTGGTTCCTGGAGGTGAAGACTAAAGGCCAAGCAGCATGAGGCTCTCATTGCTCCCTTTGTGGGAACTCTAGTCCATGAATACCATTAAATTACTAAGTTACCTCCAAAGAACCCACGAAGAAAGAAAAACCATAGCTTTAAATACCTTTTAGCCAAAGGATGCATGAGCCTTGCATGTAGTACTAGTACCAGTTATGGAGGAACTTTCTTAGCCTCCTTTTTCATCTTCCCTCCCCTCCAGAGGGATTAGAAATAACATCTAGTAGTGGAAGTAGAATTGAATGACTAGGAGAGTGAAGTTTAGGAAGATTCCTCTTTTTTTTTTTTTTCCTAGTAGCTAGAAGTCCTTCTGAGGCTGGCCCTAATTGGCAGAGAAAAGAGAAGGCAAATTATGCTGACTAAAGGTAAAAATGTCAATTAATATATGTCAATGGACAATTGAATTTACTGAAATAATGAGATTATGTTGCAACTTAAAGTGACAAAAGGATGCTGCCCTATCTAATAGCAATTAGAAATGATTGGGGTCCTCATCAAGCTTTCATCCAGTTGCAGAAGAAAAATGCCCCTGTCTGTAAAGGTTTAAAGGGACAGTGGAAGGAAAAAAATAAATTAGTTCTTTATTATATCTAATAAGTCCTGTTTGATTAACACATAAATTATAGATGTATACTCACTCTCCTTCACCATGATATGAGAAATCAATGATTTTCTAAAGCAAAACTCTAAAATGTTAAGCAAGTAGAAAGAAAGAGAGATGGCAACGGTAGCTAGATAACAGATAGATAAAGTATGTATATCCATATGCAGGAGTCTTCACTCATCCAAAGTGTACTTTCTGAAGTTTCAGTTACTGCAGTCAACTGAGTTCCAAAAATGTTAAATAAAAAAATTCCAAAAATAAAACAATGCGTAAGTTTTAAGTTGCATGCCGCTCTGAGTAGTATGATGAAATTTCTCACAGTCCTGCCCAGGATGTGAATCATCCCTTTGTCCAGGGCATCCCACCCATTAGTCACCCAGTAGCCGTCTTGGTGATCTATCTACAGTTACAGGATTGTGGTTCTTGTGTCCGAGTACCAATTATTTTACTTATTAAATGGTCCCACAGTACATGAGTGTGATGCTGGCCGTTGAGATATGCCAAAGAAAACTGTAAGTCTTTCCTTTAAGTGAAAAGGTAAAAGGTCTTGACTTAGAAAAGAAAACAAATCATATGCTGAGATTGCTGAGATCTACAGTAGGAAGGAATCGTTTACTCAGGAGATTGTGAAGAAGGAAAATTTGTGCTATTTTTGCTTATGCAAAAGTTATGCTTGCAGTATGTAAGTGCTTAGTTAAGATAGAAAGAGCATTAACTTTTAAAATAAGATATTTTGAGAGACCACATTCACATAACTTTTATTACAATATATTGTTCTATATATTCCATTACAATATATTGTTCTTTATTGCTATTATTGCTAATCTCTTACTGTGCCCAAATTACAAATTAAATTTTATCACACATACATGTATACACATATATATGGGTGAAATGGGCTTCCCTGATGGCTCAGGGCCTTCCCTGATGACTCAAGAATCTGCTTGACAATACAAGAGACATAGGTTTGACCCCTGGGTTGGAAAAATCCCCTGGAGAAGGAAATGGCAACCCATTCCAGTATTCTTGCCTGGGAAATCCCACGAAAAGAGAAGACTGACCAACTACCATTCATGGAGTCCCAAAAGCTTTGGACACAACTTAGCCACTAAACAATAGATAAAAGACATAATATACCAATATAGGATTTGGTGCAGAGACATCACTTTGCCAATGCATGCTTTCAGGAGGGCTTCCCTGGACTGCAAAGAATCTTTCTGCAATGCAGAATATCTGGTTCAATCTCTAGGTCAGGAAGATCCCCTGGAGAAGAGAATGGCTACCTACTCCAGTATTCTTGCCTGGAGAATCCCATGAACAGAGGAGACTGATGCATTACAGTCCATGCAGTCTCATGAGTCACACACTACTGAGTGAGTAAGCATGTGAGTTTCAAAAATCCACTAGAAGTCTTAAATGAAAGTCTAAGAATGTATTTCCTTAGATAAGGGGATATATTTATTTATTTATATTTATTTCGTTTATATACATTTTTTATTTTATTAGAGTCTAGTTGCCTTAAAATGTTGTGTTTCCATTGTACAGCAAAGTGAATCAGCTTTACATATATATATGTATGTATACATATATACGTATACATATATATACATACATATATACATATATATACATATATATATACATACATATATATATATATATCTCCACTCTTTTTTAAATTTCCTTACCATTTAGGTCACCACAGACCATTGAGAAGAGCTCCCTGTGATATACAGTAGTTTTCATTGGTTATCCATTTTATATAAAAAAGCAGAAGGAGAAGAAGGCAACAGAGGATGAGATGGTTAGATGATGTCATCGATGCAATGGACATAAACTTGGGTAAACTCTGGGAGATAGTGAGGGACAGGGAAACCTGGCGTGATGCATTCCATGGGGCCATAAGAGTCGGACACAACTTGGCTTCTGAAAAACACCAACAATGTATGTATGTCAATCTCAGTCTCTCCCAACCCATCCCACATCCCACGTCCTCCCTTGGTTTCTACATGTTTGCTTACTGTGTTTGTGTTACATACTATACATGTATGTAATAAACAAGGGGAGGACCTAAACATTCAAGATGTTATATAGCTGATGCTCAGAACCTGTTTGTACTTCTGAATCAGCAGGACCCTATTCCTTCCATGGATTTATATACACCCAATATTCCCTGGAATATACCTTGGAAGAAAATTATGACCAACCTACAGAGGATATTAAAAAGCAGAGACATCACTTTGCCAATACAGGTCTGTCTAGTCAAGGCTATTGTTTCTCCAGCAGTGATGTATGGATGTGAGAGTTGGACTATAAAGAAAGCTGAGTGCTGAAGAATTGATGCTTTTGAACTGTGGTGTTGGAGAAGACTCTTGAGAGTCCCTTGGACTGCAAGGAGATCCAACCAGTCCATCCTATAGGAGATCAGTCCTGGGTGTTCATCGGAAGGACTGATGTTGAAGCTGAAACTCCAATACTTTAGCCATCTGATGCAAAGAGCTGACTCATTGGAAAAGACTCTGATGCTAAGAGGGATTTGGGGCAGGAGGAGAACGGGGAGACAGAGGATGAGATGGATGAATGGCATCACTGACTCAATGGACTGCCTCCTTGAGTAAACTCCAGGAGGCAGTGATGGACAGGGAAGCCTGGCTGCTGCAGCCCATGGGGTCACAAAGAGTTGGACAATGACTGAGTGACTGAACTGAACTGAATATTCTCTGGTGTCTTAGTGATAAAGAATTTGCCTGCCAATATGGATATATATGGGTTTGATCCCTGGGTAGGGAAGATCCCCTGGAGAATGAAATGGCAACCCTCTCCAGTATTCTTACCTGGGAAGTCCTATGGACAGAGGAGCCTGGTGAACTACTGTCCATGGGGTCACAAAAGAGCTGGACATGACTTAGTGAGTAAACAACAACAACAATCTTTTAAATAACTACGTTTCATTTTAGAATTTCACTCGCCCCACTTTGCTACATGAATCATATTTTTGAAATAAATCAAAACCTTGAATCCATTAATATTCCATTGTTTTTTCCCTAGTTTTCACCGCTCAGTTTTCCTCTTCTTGATTCTTGAACTTGGACCTAATCAATTATTTTACCTTCACTCTGTTCTGGGAACTAAATTCTGTCCAAATTATTACAGAGCCACACCTGCCCCTTTAAACTTGCAAATACTAATCGATCTCACATTTGTTTTCTATTCATTGACTCCCTAGAGGCTGAACATTGCTTGGGAATATTTCATCAGCTTGTTGATTGGCACTTTTTTCAGGTTATTATTCAAATTCAGCTGCTCTCTCAGTCTTGGCAAGTTATTTTTGCAAATCCTTAATCATATCATCGACCACCTCATGTGAAGAGTTGACTCACTGGAAAAGACTCTGATGCTGGGAGGGATTGTGGGCAGGAGGAGAAGGGAATGACAGAGGATGAGATGGCTGGATGGCATCACTGACTCAATGGACATGAGTCTGAGTGAACTCTGGCAGTTGGTGATGAACAAGGAGGCCTGGTGTGCTGTGATTCATGAGGTCGCAAAGAGTCGGACATGACTGAGCGACTGAACTAAACTGACTCAATCATATTTTTTATCAAACCACTAAAAGTTCACTAACATCAAATGTCCTCTTCATTTTTAATCATTGTTTTACTTTTACTTCCCTGGTTAAAAAACAGTTACTAGGACAATGTCACAAAACCCTTATCTTCACTCATCCTTTCTTTTGTCATCCTTCTCTTTATTACCTTTTAAGATTGACTACCTCGATGCTATTTCTCCATAAGTTACATCATTTTCTACTGTCGTGTTTTATTTCCCCCCACTCTTACTGCCACTGCTTTATTTCCTCAAAATGGTGCTTTTCAATTAAGGGTTCAGTTAGGTTCAGTTCAGTCACTCAGTCGTGTCCAGTTCTTTGTGACCCCATGAACCACAGCACTACAGACCTCCCTGACACCTAGAGTTTACCCAAACTCATGTCCATTGGGTCAGTGATGCCATCTAACCATCTCCTCCTCTGTCGTCCCTTTCTTCCTCCTGCCCCCAATACCTCCCAGCATCAGGGTCTTTTCCAATAAGTCCACTCTTTGCATCAGGTGGCTAAAGTATTGGAGTTTCAGGTTCAACATCAGTCCTTCCAATGAACACCCAGGACTGATCTACTTTAGAATGGACTGGTTGGCTCTCCTTGCAGTCCAAGGGACTCTCAAGAGTCTTCTCCAACACCATAGTTCAAAAGCATCCATTCTTTGGTACTCAGGCTTCGTCACAGTCCAACTCTCACATCAATACATGACCACTGGAAAAACCATAGCCTTGACTAGACGGACCTTTGTTGGCAAAGTAATATCTCTGCTTTTCAATATGCTATCTAGGTTGGTCATAACTTTCCTTCCAAAAATAAGGATCTTTTAATTTCGTGGCTGCAATCACCATCTGGAGTGATTTTGGAGCTCCAAAAAGTAAAGTCTGACATTGTTTCCACTGTTTCCCCATCAGTCTGCCATGAAGTGATGGAACCAGATGCCATGATCTTAGTTTTCTGAATGTTGAGTTTTAAGCCAACTTTTTCACTCTCTCACTTTCAAGGCTTTTTAGCTCTTTTTCACTTTCTGCCATAAGGGTGGTGTCAGTCTCGACCAAATGATTAGAAGAGAATCATGATTTACTGTCAAAAACAATGGACTCAAAGGGATTCAACATGGTTTAGGGCCCGTTTGCTTGCTTGGCCAATTCACCTTGACCAAGTTATTTGATTTATCCTCTAATCACACTAGGACCACAGCCTTGTCTAATTCAATGAAACTAAGCCATGCCTGTGCGGCAACCCAGGACAGGTGAGTCACGGTGGAAAGGTTTGACAGAATGTGGTCGACTGGAGAAGGTAATGGCAAACCACTTCAGTATTCTTGCCTTGAGAGCCCCATGAAAAGTATGAAAAGGCAAAATGATAGGATACTGAAAGAGGAACTCCCCAGGTCAGTAGGTGCCCAATATGTTACTGGAGATCAGTAGAGAAATAACTCCAGAAAGAATGAAGACAAGGAGCCAAAGTAAAAACAATACCAAGCTGTGGATGTGACTGGCGATAGAAGCAAGGGCCAATGCTGTAAAGAGCAATATTACATAGGAACCTGGAATGTCAGGTCCATGAATCAAGGCAAATTGGAAGTGGTCAAACAAGAGATGGCAAGAGTGGATGTTGACATTCTAGGAATCAGTGAACTAAAATGGACTGGAATGTGTGAATTTAACTCAGGTGATCATTATATCTACTACTGCAGGCAGGAATCCCTCAGAAGAAATGGAATAGCCATCATGGTCAACAAAAGAGTCTGAATTGCAGTACTTGGATACACTCTCAAAAATGACAGAATGATCTCTGTTCATTTCCAAGGCAAACCTTTGAATATCACAGTTACCCAAGTCTATGCCCCAACCAGTAATGCTGAAGAAGCTGAAGTTGAATGGTTTTATGAAGACCTACAAGACCTTTTAGAACTAACACCCAAAAAAGATGTCCCTTTCATTATAGGGGACTGGAATGCAAAAGTAGGAAGTCAAGAAACACCTGGAGTAACAGGCAAATTTGGCCTTGAGATATGGAATGAAGCAGGTTAAAGACTAATAGAGTTTTGCCAAGAAAATGCACTGGTAATAGCAAGCACCCTATTCCAACAACACAAGAGGAGACTCTACACATGGACATCACCAGATGGTCAACACTGAAATCAGATTGATTATATTCTTTGCAGCCAAAGATGGAGAAGATCTATACAGTCAACAAAAACAAGACCAGGAGCTGACTGTGGCTCAGATCATGAGCTCCTTATTTCCAAATTGAGACTTAAATTGAAAAAAGTAGGGAAAACTGCTAGACCATTCAGGTATGATCTAAATCAAATCCCTTATGATTATACAGTGGAAATGAGAAATAGATTTAAGGGCCTATAGATAGAGTGCCTGATGAACTTTGGAATGAAGTTTGTGACACTGTACAGGAGACAGGGATCAAGACCATCCCCATGGAAAAGAAATGCAAAAAAGCAAAATGGCTGTCTGGGGAGGCCTTACAAATAGCTGTGAAAAAAAGAGAAGTGAAAAGCAAAGGAGAAAAGGAAAGATATCCGCATCTGAATGCAGAGTTCCAGAGAATAAGATGTGTATAAGAGACAGGACCAGGTACGCTGTGCCCACCTGTGGGACCGCTGCGTGCACACTTCAGGACAGCAGAGGAACGGGTGATTCCTGAACACGTGCTCTGCGCCACATCTGTCCCCTAATCCTCTTAAAAAAAAAAAAAAAAGAGNGGGATCAAGACCATCCCCATGGAAAAGAAATGCAAAAAAGCAAAATGGCTGTCTGGGGAGGCCTTACAAATAGCTGTGAAAAAAAGAGAAGTGAAAAGCAAAGGAGAAAAGGAAAGATATCCGCATCTGAATGCAGAGTTCCAGAGAATAGCAAGAAGAGATAAGAAAGCCTTCTTCAGCAATCATTGCTAAGAATTAGAGGAAAAGAACAGAATGGGAAAGACTGGAGATCTCTTCATGAAAATTAGAGATACCAGGGGAACATTTCATGCAAAGATGGGCTCAATAAAGGACAAAAATGGTCTGGACCTAACAGAAGCAGAAGATATTAAGAAGAGGTGGCAAGAATACACAGAGGAACTGTACAAAAAAGATCTTCATGACCTGGATAATCATGATGGTGTGATCACTCATCTAGAGCCAGATNCTGACTCGATGGATGTGATTCTGAGTGAACTCCGGGAGTTGGTGATGGACAGGGAGGCCTGGTGTGCTGGCATTCATGGGGTTGCAAAGAGTCAGACGTGACCGAGTGATTGAACTGAACTGAAACTTTAGTTTTTCATCTGCCAGATCTTTGATGTCAAGATTTGAATAAATGTATAAGAGATTTTGTAATATATGAAGCCCTATATTTTTAAGTTGTTAAAACTTTAAGGACTTATAAGCACATTTGAATTCCCTGTTGCAGTGATGACAGCTGTATATTAGTAGTAATAGGTGAAAGTAGGTATTTTCTACACATATGTATGTGTGCATCTATTTTCATTCTCATATTTCAGTGAAAGCAATATGGAGCACAAAAAAATAGCTATTTCTATCAAAAAATAATACTAGCAATAACAACAAAATGGCAGAAATTTCTTTTGAATACTATGGCACATTTCATAAATATCATATTTAAGAATGAAAATGTCTCTTGTGATAACATATGGGGCTTTTTTTCTCAAGTTAATATAATCATTACTATTAAGAAAATACTTTTGAATTTCAGTCTTTTCAGATATTTCTTACTTCCTACCTAACCTCTTAAGTTTTAAGTCATTAGATTGTCACTTAAGTTCTATTTAATTATAAATATATAATAAATTTTATTTCTCTAGAAAAAACATTAAAAAAGCAGACAGAATATCAATTAAGCAGAAACATTAATAAAAGTTTATTCTGACACTCTAAGACTTTTCAGACACTACTCTAAATTACAGAAAAAATATTTGAAAAATGTAGATGTTTTCCTTTTTTACTATTTCCTTCTCTGCCTTCCTAGTCTGCATTACCAAACTGCAGGATCATTTGGCACTGTTTTTGCACAATCTGTTGAAAAAAACAAGAACATGGGTTCTATCTCAAGTTTAAGTTTTCCAGGATTTGTTGTTGCCACATCCCTTCTTGTCTGAGTTAATCACAAGGGTGGGGACACAGGCCACTTCTGACTTCAACAATGATTCCTTCTGCCTTATACTCGGGGGACATGTCTTTATAGATAAAGCGATGATGTGCAGCACGTTGAATGTGCCTCCTGACCAACCCTGGAAGAAGAAACAGCAGAGGAGGGATATGCTTGGAATTTCTCGTTCGTTATAACCCTTTTCAAAAACTAAATCTATACTGGATTTTCATATACAGAAAAAAAAAAAAAAAAAACTCATGATTTAGCTTTCATTTTTAAAACTAAGCAGAAACCAAAAATGTTGTTGATTGTTGTTTTTACCGTCCAAGAAATCCTTTGACATGCTGAATGCTCATAGTCTTTATGGAAAAGGTTTTAGATCTTTATTAGCTTTGAAAAGGTTTTGTCATCATTTCTATTGTTTCTGTTCATTTCAAATCCAGGTTATTATTAAAACAATTATCAGCTTGGCCTGTTGACATTCTGAGTGCATTATTCTCTCTTGTAACCTCAGCATATTGTCTTGAAAATGCCTTTTCTAAGTATCTGAAATTGTAAAAAGCAGGATGGATTTAGCCTTAAAAAAAGACCCATAAAGCAGGGTCTGTAGCCTTAAAGACCCTAAAATCACTGCAGATGATGATTCCAGCCATGAAATTAAAAGACGCTTACTCCTTGGAAGAAAAGTTATGACCAACCTAGATAGCATATTCAAAAGCAGAGACATTACTTTGCCGACTAAGGTCCGTCTAGTCAAGGGCATGGTTTTTCCAGTGGTCATGTATGGATATGAGAGTTGGACTGTGAAGAAGGCTGAGCACGGAAGAATTGATGCTTTTGAACTGTGGTGTTGGAGAAGACTCTTGAGAGTCCCTTGGACTGCAAGGAGATCCAACCAGTCCATTCTGAAGGAGACTAGCCCTGGGATTCCTTTGGAAGGAATGATGCTACAGCTGAAGCTCCGGTACTTTGGCCACCTCATGCAGAGTTGACTCATTGGAAAAGACTCTGATGCTGGGAGGGATTGGGGGCAGGAGGAGAAGGGGACGACAGAGGATGAGATGGCTGGATGGCATCACTGACTCGATGGATGTGATTCTGAGTGAACTCAGGGAGATGGTGATGGACAGGGAGGCCTGGCGTGCTGTGATTCATGGGGTCGCAAAGAGTCGGACATGACTCAGCGACTGAACTGAACCAAGCTTGAGTAGATTTCCGAAACGTGTGTCATGTTCTACCACATTGCTAAATCTGTCCTATGTTGGTCTTACTTGTCTGTGTGTGATACTCTTCTGCATTGTCTTCCCTTTAGAAATTGTTCTGCTTCTAGAGAGTATTCATGAAACCATTTTAATTGCTTTTGGCAAGTCATATTCATGTATAGCTGAGTCTTCCAAATATATACTTTATTGCAGCATTTTTGCTTTAGATTACCATGAAAATTTCCTATGATTAAACAATGGGTGAATAAAAACAAAGCTGTGGGTTGTTTTGCATATAGGTTAGACAAAATAAACTTTTGCCAATAAATTTTCAATTTTCATTTAGTTTCTAAACTAAAAACATCTGAATGTTTAGGCTTCCTTTATAAACACAGCTCATATTTGTATCACTGAAGCAAACTAACTATGCTTTGATTAAAATTTTGGTGAAATGGATCTGAAAAGTTCTCATCACAAGAAAACAAAATTGGGGGGAAAAATTTTATATTCATAGTAACATTTGCTTCAAAGCAGAAGTAGAAGACCATATATTAAAATTCAAATGGATAAAAAAAAGGAAGTAGTAAGATAAAATGACTCAGATGAACAAAAATTAAATCATTTATTTAGAACATGAAATAAAACGATGTTGCCACTCTTCAGGATGAAGCCAAAAGTCTCTGTCTCTTTATTTCATCCCATCTATGTACCTCCACACTGTTATTTCAGTCTTGCTATTTTATTTTGAGTAAAGAAAGAAATCTGGGAGTATAACAACTTAGTTTTCACCAAGAATTATGTTTATCTTTAGATTTTAGGCAATTTATTGTCTACCTGTAAATTTACAATTTCTAAATTTAAGTATAGATCAGTAAATTGGATTTAAGAGATATTTGTCACACTAAGAAAATTTAATTTGTGTTAAAATATGAAAAATAATCTATTTGAGAAGTAGTCACTGCATCTATGTAGGGAAAACAGACTTTAAATATCCTTTATCTTTAACTGAACACTATATTCATGAAACACAAAAATTAGAAGGTATAGTTTCCCTAAAAAGTGCCAATACAATTTCTTACCCATAACTCACATCTTTTAATTGACTGTCAGAAAATTTCATTGAAAAATGATCTTCAGTGAAGTCATACAACCCTATTCAAATAATGTTTCCAATGTTTGTATCTAAGTCTTAAGCTAGCTTTCTTATGTTAATGAGCTAGCAGTTTTGTGGTTGAAAATAACTCTTTTTTATCATTATGTAACACTTTTCAGATCTTGAATCATGAATCTCCTCCTTGGAGAAGCTACACAGTCTTCTCTGAAATTACCCTCCATTTATACTAAATTTCCTTCATATGACTTCTAGAAATCTGTGGAAATCTGCAATACAGAAGTTGCCTCTCTTTATTTATTTTATTCATATGTGGCACAACTATGAGAGGGTCTATATCAGTCAAATTTCAACCAGCATACCAGAACCAGTAGGAGCTATACGTTAAAAGGTTTATAGCAAGTAATTAGATCACTTGATTCTGGAGTCTGCTGCTGCTGCTAAGTCATTTCAGTCGTGTTCGACTCTGTGCGACCTCATAGACTGCAGCCCACCAGGCTCCCCCGTCCCTGGGATTCTCCAGGCAAAAACACTGGAGTGGGTTGCCATTTCCTTCTCCAATGCAGGAAAGGAAAAGGGAAAGTGAAATCGCTCAGTAGTGTCTGATTCTTAACGACCCCATGGACTGCAGCCCTCCAGGCTCCTCTGCCCATGGGATTTTCATTGCCTTCTCCATCTGGAGTCTGCTAGGCAAGTCCAAAGACTTCCCTGGTGGATCAGTGGTAAAGAACCCTGCCTGCCAATGCAAGTGATGCAGGTTCAAGCCCTGGGTCAGGAAGATGCCCTGGAGAAGGAAATGGCAACTTGTTCTAGTATTCTTGTTTGGGGAATACCATGAACAGAAGAGCTTGCTGGACTACAGTCCATGGGATTACAAATGAGTCAGACAGGATTTAAAGACTAAGCCACAAGGCAAGTCCAAAGTCCATAAGACAGGAAGGGTAAGCTAGAACTCTAGGATAAGAAGCTGAAATTTCAGTCACAAGCAGAATTTCTTCTTCAGTTTCCTTCTAATTGATGCCTTTCAACTGACTGAATCAGGTCTACCCAGATCATAGACATTAGTCATATTTGCAAAATATCTTCACAGCAACAGCTAGATTAGTGTTTAATTAAATAGTTGGGTACTATAACTTAACCATGTTGAGAAAAAAAAATGGACCTACACAGGGTCTATGTCTTTTTTCCTACTTTCATAATAAATTTTTTTAAAACCATCAGAAAAGTGGAAAGAAATTTATAAGAAACACCCACATACTCCTTATCTAGATTTAAAATGTGTTAGCATTTTAGCAGATTTGCTGTTATATGTCTGTGTGTGTGCGCACATTTTTGAAATTATTTGAAAATACATTGCAAACATCACCATGCTATATATCTAAGAACTTCAGCCTGTATCTCCTAAGAATGATATTCTTCTTCTGTACGCAACCACAATTACATTATCCCTCTCCCGGAAATGAATTAACCATAATCTTGTAAATTTATCTAATAATCAGTTCACATTCAGCATTTCTCAATTGTCCCATAACAGGGAAGGAAAGAAGGAAGAAATGAAGGAAAAGAGAAATCAAATAAAAAAGCAATAAACAAAGAGGAGATATTGAGGGGTTTTTTGTCTAAGATCAGCTTAAGGGATGCATGTTTAATATATTCCTTATGTTACACTCTCTGGGAATCTGTGTTTAGTATTAGGTAAGCTCACCCTGGAATGGATCCAACAGAAGAGGGAATGATGGTGCCTCCAACTTTCACACACACCTCTGAATTTTTCATAGGCTACAAAGTAGTACATATATTAAACCTAAATCTGATATATATATATATATATACATATATATATACTTTAATATTTCATGCATTTAGAGCCCTAAGTTCATTTACATGTGTGTGTGCTAAGTCGCTTCAGTCGTGTCTTGCTCTTTGTGACCCTATGGACTGTAGCCCTTCAGGTTCCTGTGTCCATGGGATTCTCCAGGCAACATTACTGGAGTAGGTTGCCATGCCTTCCTCCAGGGGATCTTCCAGACCCAGGGATCAATCCCATGGATCTTATGTCTCCTGCACTGACAGGCTGGTTCTTTACTACTAGCTTCACCTACCACTAGCACCACCTGGGAAGCTCATTTAAATTCATTTAAGTGGAATTCTTTTGCTAGATATCAGTTGTTGAGGTCCTAACATGTACCACTGTATGGTAATGATCATAGATTATATTTTAATAGGTTTAATTTTTCTCTTTATCAATCATTTTATATTTATTTTTACATCATCTGTGTCAAGAGTAGCATTATTTGAGTAAATAGGATCTTTCAAGTGACTTGTATTATTAAAGCAGAGTCTTTGCTCATTGTTTTCAAGTACGCTTACCTTTAATTTTATGGACATTTAAGACAAAAAAGTTATTTGTCATAGTATTTTTTCTTTATCAATTTGAAATGACATGGATATTTAGATTATTTAGAATATTTATATTATTATTTGAATATTTAGATCAGTATTGCAATATTTAGATTAGTACTATTTTATTGATAATATGAATATGTTTTATGTAGTGCTAATTCTCTCATGCTCAGTCATGTCTGACTCTTTGTGACACTATAGACTGTAGCCCACCAGACTCCTCTGTCCAAGGGATTTTTCAGGAAAGAGTATTGGAGTGGATTGCCATTTCCCCCTCTAGGCGATCTTCCCGACCCAGGGATTGAAAATATGCCTCTTTTCCTGCATTGCAGGCATATTCTTTACCACTGAACCACTGAGGAAGCCATGCTCCATGTAATATTGGAAGTAATTTGTACGTAATTCATAATTATATTTATTCTTTTTTAAATATAAATTTATTCATTTTATTTGGAGGTTAATTACTTTTACAATATTGTATATTTATTCTTTATTCAAAAAGGAAAACTCATTTGCTATCAAGCTGCTTAATAGAACTCGAAATGAGTGTATTACATAGTCTTCATGATGAAGGAAGCTAGGCAAAGTAAGGATAAAGATAGAACCATGGACTAGAAAATATGGAAAATCTAACACATAAACAGCACATTTCTGTCTCCACTAGGCAATTTCAGCCCCCTTCTTCATTTAAACTTGCTTCTTGTAAATCCCCACCCTCTTTTCTGCCACGAGTTAGGAATTACTTAGTTTAACAATCCTCTATCTGTATGTACAGGAATTATGAAGAGGAATTCCTTAGTCATTCCATTAAAGATAACAATTTTGTGCATGACAAAATTCATTTTTCCCTTTATCCATTTAATTCCACAAGACGTTTATCCACTTACCCATTATTTAAATCTAGTTTCAAACAGGATTTGAGGGAGGATTACTTTAAAGAATGCTTTTTGAGACACTTTTAAATGGTAATTGATGACAGGAGTATTTGCCTAGTGGGGCTGGTTCTTTGACTTTGGAGAACACTATGTTCCCAGGAGGTAGTCTCACTATATAGCAAGTGCTTAAGAAAATAGAAGGAAAAAGTAAACATTCAGAAAATTGCTAACCGTGTACAATTTCAAGTCAACCTCAGAATTTTGTGGCAAGATTCTAAGAGTTACAAATAAACTGAATTTTATTCTCATCCTTCACAATTTGAGGAATTTGAGTTTGTTAGAGTTTCCGTTCCAGACGAAAGAAGCCTCACCCTAAGCTCTGGCTTGGCCTTCCCGCAATAAATTGAGGTCCTGAACCATCGCTATTAATGCATCACCGCAGTGCAGAGGCTTTTCCAAGGGTTATATATAAATTCAAAGTCATGGTATTCCGACCTCCTAAACTGCCCTGCGTCACAATCTATGCGGGACTGGATTTATTAATTCCTTGTTTTGTCACAACATGAAGAAAGAGAGCTTAAGAACTGGATATTTGGGTAAGAAAAGATGAAGAAAAACTTTTTGGGTGGAAAAGATCAGTAAAGTAGTTATTTCCACGTGAACTGCATCATTCAACACTTTAATAATAAGTTTTCTCCTTCGTAGACTTAAGGGCTTAATATGCATTCCAAAATGTCTGAATTAAGATCCTATGATAATATCAAAGAAGTTGCATTGACTTTGATAATTTTGATGTATCCTTCCTTATTCTATTCCCATCTTACATATTCCTAGATCTCCAAAGGGAACTGCAACTAAATCCTTTCAATCAAATACAATCACTACAAATATCTAGTTAGAAATGTTTCTTAAATTGGAAATAAACAAGCCCCATAAAGATTTTGTATCTCCACAAAAGAACTACATTTTCCCCTTATGAAATTTTCTATCTACCTAATCCATTGAATGATTGTTTGCATACACAAACAAGAATAATTGCAGACACTTGCAGCAGGTTAACTCCTGAAACTTTGGTTGACAGTTCTGTTCTCTTTCCTGTTTTGTTTATATGAAAAGTTTGTACTGCCTGCCTGTGTTGTTGTTCTCATTCCTGTTCTGTTTGTTAGAGAGAGATTTTGGTTTGGTTTTGAGAGTAAAGTTTTTTAAGCCTGAAGAGAAAAAGATGTGTTTAGTTACTACACACACTGGAGCAATTTGAAATAACATATATTTATAAAGCTTCCATTCTGGTAATCATAATTATTTTTATGATTTATAACTTTATCTGGAAGTTATTCTATTTTTAACTAAAAATTATTATTGTATTTTTTTAATGAACCATTGGAAACAAAATATGTTAGCATATTTTCACACCATAACTAGGATTTTGTTTCTGTTGGGAAAAATGGCTATTGGGAATATGTCACTAAACAAACAAACAAACAAATAAATGAGAATTTGGTGCCAAGCACCATCTTATGATAAATTCCACTAGTTTTGCCATCTGTGATCAAGGATAAAATACTTTGCCATGAAAAAAATCAAATAAATGTGAAACTGAGAGATAAGAATGGGCATCTAATAAAAATATTCAAATATTATTAATTTGGGTTCTATATTTATACTATTGTTCAGTCACCAAGTCATGTCCAATTCTTTGAGACCCTATGGACTGCAGCATGCCAGGCTTCCCTGTCCTTCACTATCTCCCTGAGTTTGCTCAAACTCATGTCCATTGAGTCAGTAATGCTCCAACCATCTCATCCTCTATCACTCCCTTCTCCTCCTGCTTTCAATCTTTACCAACATCAGGGTCTTTTCCAATGAGTGGGCTCTTCACATCAGGTGACCAAAACATTGGAGCTTCAGCTTCAGCATCAGTCCTTCCAATCAATATTCAGGGTTGATTTCCTTTAGTATTGACTGGTTTGATCTTGCTGTGCAAGACATTCTAAAGAGTCTTCTCCAGCACTATTCACTATATACATACATATACATATATATATATATATATTCACTATATATACATATATTTATAGTGAAATAAGTATATTATAAATCACTAGGGTTATCTAGTGATTTATAATAATAAATAAAAATAAATAGTTTCTCAAAGTACTTCTGTTAAAACTACAATTGTTGATGTTCTAGTGATTTATAATAATAAATAAAAATAAATAGTTTCTCAAAGTACTTCTGTTAAAACTATAATTGTTGATGTGCTCCAGAATCCTGATCTTTCTTCTCTATGTAAGCTCTCTGGATGTCATCTAGTCTCATAGCTTTATATACATTCTATAATGAGACTCATTTTAATAATAACAACGTGCTTCTCTTCTCTGAAATTTAGAACTGTACATCACCTCCCTATGTGACATTCTAACTTAATCTTAACAATTAGATCAATTCCACCGTATCAATCCCTTATCTGTTTACCCCTGCTGTGATATTTGGTATCATTACTTACCCCGTTGTTTATCCAAACTTTTAGCAGTCATTCTTTTCCTCACTTTTTTCTATAAGCAAATCTTCATACACTTTTACGAAATCTATCTGCTCTCTCTTTACTACTCTGCTGTCATTGCAAAACTCTGATCCTTCATATTGCTTACTTGGATGACCACCATGGACCACTAGACTTCCTGCTTTAAAATTCACTTCTTTTAAATTCACTTATATTGTGTACTTGGATGACCACCATCCACTAGTAGACTGCTTGCTTTAAAATTCACCTGTTCCTGAAGCAAAAAGCATGACCTTCTGAAAGTTCAAACTGCTATGCCTAAAACTGCTAAAAGCACCCGATTGTTTTCCATTTCACTTATAGCAAAATCCACACCTTTCACAAAGACCAGTCACAGGATCCGGCCCCTGCTTCACTCTCTGGTTACCCATGGTACCAGTTAGACTTTGCTCCCTGTAGGAAGCCTCACTGGCTTTTTTTCTAGGTTTGCAAGCTCTCCAAGTTGACTTGCACCAGCACAAATAATAAAACTATTGTGTAAGCGGCAAATGACTCTGTTTTACTGATTTCTAAAATGAAATCGAGGCAATCAAAGTGTCAACTTTTTTCAGATGTTTCCCATTCTAGTAGAGATTGAATAATTTTAGCTCACTCTAGATTGATTCTTCATATTGATCTTCATAAGTAAGAATTCCAAGAATGTTAACCAGCTGCTATTCGTACAGATAAATCTAGAGTCTGTAAAGCTAAAAGATGTCAGCCCCCCAAAAAACATGAGTGTGAATACTGAAATGTATTAGATAAATTGAAGAATAAGATACAGAGAATAAAAATAGTCACTGATCACAATACTCAACCTTGGGGCTATAAATGATCTCAGAGATATTTTAGCTAATGACATCTGCATTCAAGGAAAAAATATTAATTTATAAACCCTTGACACATTATTTTGTAAGCACATTAAGTATCTTTTTGTTTGGATTATCTTATCTAACATACTTAGAAGTGAAGTGCCAAAAGTCTTTCTATAGTCTTCATATTCGTTTCCAAAATTACACCAAGATTACTCTGAATTTTTAACTTCCTGCAATTCAGTTTTTCTCTGCTGTACAAGTCATTTTAATGTAAAACTAATAACAAAAGAAAGTTGGCGCCACAGTGCAGCTGAGCCAAGCCCTTAGCATGTGACAAGTATAAATCAGCAGGGGCCGTAGGCAGAGCAACATTATAAAGACATATCATATGCTGACCTTGCATCTTCCTAATTCTATTTCTGCTACTTCCAACTCCTATTAGAAAGAACTGAAAATACCACAGTTGTGCCAGTGTTTATTTCAGTGGTCAGCAATCAAATGGAATTAACAAAAAATACAAAGTGATTTTTAAATAAACACCTGAAAAAAATGCTCAACATCACTCATTATTAGAGAAATGAAAATTAAAGCTACAATGAGCTATCACCTCACACTGGTCAGAATGGACATCATCAAAAAATCTACAAACAGTAAATTCTGAAGAGGATGTGGAAAGAAGAAACCCTCTTGCATGCTTGGTGAGAATGTGAATTGATAGAGCCACTATGGAGAATGGTATGGAGATTCCTTTAAAAACTAGGCATAAAACTTCCATGTGACCCAGCAATCCTACTAGTGGACATATACCCTGTGAAAACAATAGTCCAAAAAGACACATGTACCCCCCAATATTCATTAAGCACTATCTGTAATAGCTAGGACATGGAAGCAACCTAGATATCTATTGATGGATGGATGGAAAAAGAAGTCATGGTACATATATAAAATGGAATATGACTTAGCTATAAAAACTAGATTTGAGTTAGTTCTAGTGAAATGGTTGAACCTAGAGACTATTATACAGAGTGAAATAAGTTAGAAAGATAAAAATAAATATCATATATTAATGCGTACATATGGAATCTGGGTTTCACCAGTGGCTCAGATGGTAAAGAATCCACCTGCAATGCAGGAGAGCTTGTTTTAATCCCTCGATCAGGAAGATCTTATGGAGACAGGAATGGTTACCCATTCCAGTATTTTCACCTGGAGAATTCCATGGATAGAGGAGCCTGGTAGGATACAATCCATGGGGTCGCAAAGAGTCAGACACAACTGAGAGACTAACACACACACACACATAAGGAATCTAGAAAAATGATATTGATGAACTTATTTGCAGGACAGGAATAGAGACACGGACAGAGAGAACAGATTTATGGACACAGTGGGGGAAGTAGGGGTGTGATGAATTAATAGAGTAGCATTGAAACATATGCATATCAAAACATACAACTTTTATATTATTTATATAAAATAAATAGCTAGTGGAAAGATAACACAGGCAACCAGGCCCAGTGCTCTGTGACAACCTAGAGGGATGGGATGGGGAGTGGGGGATGAGAGGGAGGTTCATGAAGGAGGGGATAAACATATATTTATGGCTGATTTATGTTGCTGTATGGCAGAAACCAGTACAATAGTATAAAACAATTATCCTCCACAAACTATCAGATTAATATCTATTGCATCTACTAATTAATAGTTTCTAAGCAATGTCCAAATAATCTAAAGTGTATTCAAAGAGCTGGAATTCATCAAATTTCTATCTACTTTAAAGAAAGAGGCATGACAGATTTGCATGTGCCAAACAACTACTTTTAAACTACAAAAGGGTATCTCACAGCCCTAAGAGATGAAGGAAGCCAGAGTCTTTGTGCGAAGATAAACTCTAAACCAAGAAGAGTAAACAGCAGTATTGGAGGTGCTTACAAGCACAGTAAGAATTTCCAACGTGGGGGAAGAGAGAACTGGAGAAAAAGGGAAGAAGCACGAAAACAAGGAGGCAAGATTCATGCATGTCTTTTCTGTGGATCAGCTTCTGCGTAAAATTCTCCTTCAGATTCCAGCAATGTCTGCTAAATATAAGCTCTTGGTTTCACTGAGGAGCAAGAGACAAAACAACCATATTATTGGAACCCATGGTGTGGCTCACAGATTTCCCCTTTTATTTTATTTTTTTTTAATTTTTATTTTTTAGTTTGTTTGGCTTTACAATACTGTATTCATTTTGCTATACACTGACATGAATCAGCCACGAGTGTACTGAGCTCCCAATCCCGACCCCCCCGACCTCCTCCCGCCTCACACCATCTCTCTGGATCATCCCCTTTTAAAACTGAAATGCCTCATATGCTTATAGCTTAGAGCTTTGTCTAAGCTATACTTAGAGCTTTGTCTGCAGTCAGTTCAAAGTTGAGGCTTTCTTCAGGAATTGCCTACAGCTAAGTAGAGCCTCTTTGCTCTCACTCAATCTGAAGACTGTTATTCATTTTTCAGTTGCTAAGTCATGTCAGACTCTTTGTGACCCCATGGACTGTAGCACACCAGGCTTCCCTGTCCTTCACTATCTCCCAGAGTTTGCTCAAACTCATGTCCATCATGCCAACGATGACATGCAACCATCTCATCTTCTGTCGATCCCTTCTCAAGCTGCCTCAATCTCTGCCAGCATCGGGGTCTTTTCCAATGAGTCAGGTCTCCACATTAGGTGGCACATATTCACTGACAAGTCAGTGCAGAGTACAAAGGCTTGGTCCCTTTGCCTCTATTAAGTGTATCTCTGAAAGGTCATGGCAGGGCTTAGAATTCCCCATGGATTTAGCCAAGACTTCTGTTGCAGCTGCAATAACAGTTCGGCTCTGCCTGATCCTGCTACCTATGCTTCCTTTTATGTGTTGTTTCTGAATGCACTCCAATAAGCCAAATGCAGACACAACTCTCTCTTTATATGTGGTTCCTAGAACATGATAAAGAAAACTTTCAGTGCTAAGAGCAGACTTAGAAAAGAATCTACATGGGAATTGTGTAGCTGTGTCATTGGCTAAATGAGTAGTAGTTGGGGCATAGAGAACCTCTAGTAGGCAATAGTAGTGTAATATTAAACTTTTCTTGATGGAAGAAAATGCAACACAGTTTGGTACATTCTGGTGCGTGCAACACATCATGCATTTGAGAGTTTATTGGAAATAGTCATTATAGGGATCATAGAATTGGCTGGCTTTCGCTGGGAGTCTCAGTTTTAGAAAATGCTAATGAAAGGCTGAGGGTAATTGATCATTGATTTCAGGCCATGTGTGAAAGTCAGAGGTCATCTCTTATAGCCAGAAGACAGAAAAAAAGTTGAATATCCAGTATGGAACCTGATTATAAAAATATAAGCAGAGCTCTAATAATGAAGGTTGAAATTTTTAAAATTAGCAAGTCTGTGAAAGTATGTCCAAATTCTTATTCAAGAGGAGTGAAATCCTGCAACTTGATATGGGGATGCGTGGAAAATGCCTTAAAAATATTGAATTACAGATTATTCTGAACACTGCTGCTGCTGCTGCTGCTGCTGCTGCTGCTGCTGCTAAGTCGCTTCAGTCATTTCCGACTCTGTGTGACCCCATAGACGGCAGCCCACCAGGCTCCCCTGTCCCTGGGATTCTCCAGGCAAGAACACTGGAGTGGGTTGCCATTTCCTTTTCCAATGCATGAAAGTGAAAAGTCAAAGTGTAGTCGTTCAGTTGTGTCCGACCCTTAGCGACCCCAGGGACTGCAGTTCACCAGGCTCCTCCATCCATGGGAGTTTCCAGGCAAGAGTACTGGAGTGGGTTGCCATTTCCTTCTCCGATTCTGAACACTGGACCTGCATAAATGCCACACCCTTCCTAATTAATGTTTAGCCAACCCCCTTGCAATGCGAGCACAGCATAGTCCTTTGCACACATATTGTCTGTCTTCTTTCATACCACAGCAGTAGAATTGAGTAACTGGGAAAGAAACTCCATGACCCTTAAAACTGAAAATGTTAACTATAAGTCCTTTTAAGAACAAGTCTCCCAATCCCTGATCTAGAGGACTTTGACACTCCGATTTTGTTAACACCTTCCTGTACAATGAGGAACAATGAATTCCAGGCCCAGGAATGGCTCATCCAGTGGTAATTTCTGTGGTCTCAAAACGTGTAATTGAAATGATCACTTTGATAGTTGGGAGAATCCTATAGCCCTACTTCTCCTATAGGATAAGACCTACCAAAGTAAGGGGACTCAAGTGGAAAACTTTGAGGTTGCTATACTACCCCAGTCTGGTCAAAAGAGTAAATAAAAACATCACTTCTCAAGGGCAAACAGCAGCTATTATACAAGTATTTTTCCTTAATATATCCATATCATCAACTATGAAATTTGGAAACATCTTTTAAAATATGAGTGGACTACTATAAATTCAAGGTGATCACAGTCTTGATTGCAGCTGTGCTGATGGACATATTTTCTTGGCCACAGTAGATATGTATGGTCTCAGATATAGCATACCCTTGAAGTATAGTGAATGAGTTTTTTTTATTTTCATCAAGGAATAGAACAAGACACAGACACATTCATATGGGAAGGGTTGTTTACAGTTTTCCTTCTTGAGTTCAGTTTACAACTCCACCTGCTATCATAATTGAATCCCAAACTGTTTGGAATATCAGGACACTCCAAAGAATATCACATAAGTCTACTATATCTATGGCACCATATCAGTTCAGTTCAATTTCTCAGTCGTGTCTGACTCTTTGTGACCCCATGAATTGAGGCACATCAGGCCTCTCTGTCCATCACCAACTCCCAGAATTCACTCAAACTCACGTCCATTGACTCAGTGATGCCATCCAGCCATCTCCCATATAGAAGCCTTGATAAGATGAAAGTGCTCCAGAAGGTGGAAGATATAAGCTACAATGATAAAAGATCTCACTATGTCAGTGAACATTTAAGGAACCAATGACCTGGGGGGTGCTAGAATATATGTATCAAAATAATGTATCAATACTGTGTTTCTAACTTTCCACAATTAGGAAAACACAAAACCTTCTTTGGGCTTCAAAAGTAACATGTTCCACACTTGGGAAAATAATTCAGCCTATTCACTGAGTGTCATGTAATCTTTGCAGCTTTGAATAGGACCCAGAGAAAGAAATGTTCACCATCAGATCCTGGTTGTGATGAAAGCACTGCTGATACTTGAGCCATATGTTGTGGACTGTATACATTAGAAGGATCTTAGTGGGTAGCTGTGTGACAAGTTCCAGCTCACAATTGCAACAGAGAACTCTGGGATTCTGGGTCAAAACCACATCATATGAATCTACGTATTTAAAAATCATCTCCTAGTCTGTAACTGGGCTAGAGGCAGAATATCTGATCAAGGGATACCAAGTGATCATGTGATCACAACTGCTCACATTGCACTGCGTACGTTATACTCACAAAACCACGAGATCCCAAAGGCTTTGCAAAAAGTTGCCCTGTCAACATCAACCTAGGATTCTGCATAGAATCTCATTGGATAAAGGGATTTATTTTACACAAATTGGGTTAGGAGAGTGGGAACACAACCCTGGACCTCATTGGTCACATCACATGATGCCCAGAAGCTGTCAGCTGATGGAACAATGGAATGATCTTCTTAAGGCACAGCTAAGGCACCATGCTGTAGATATGTTGGAGATACACTCCACAGGTATGAAGCACCATCTTCCAGGATGAAGTATACACCCTAAAGCAACAGCTATTGTATGGTACCATATCTCCAATGGAGAGAACATGGGTCTGGAAACCAAGTAGTTGAAATAGAAGCTGACTCATTTAACCTTGCTCTTAGTGATCCACTATGTTTTAAGAGTCTAGAAGTATGGATTTTCAATGGGTAAACTGTTCCACCAGTGAGCAAAAGGAGTGCTATTAAATTTTAGACTCATCACTTTTCTGTTCATAATTCTTCAGCCAAGAAATCTGCAAACTTGTAAAGGAAATATTATCTCGGTACAATGACATCAAAGAAGAAAATATTTGGCAGCTAGAAGATCCCCAGGAGCACCTCTTGTTAACCTTCTACTCATATTTGATAGCAAGTGAAGAATATCAGCAGTGATACTCACAGAAAGGTGTGGTCATGGGGCTTAAGGACCTTTTAAGATTAAGAGTCTAGGCGACCCAACTAGATAAGTTATCAAGTCAACTAGATAAGGTAAACTGAGATATGAGCTGAGGATAAGGAAATCTAGAAAGGGTAGTAAAGGAGGGGAATGAGGGATATCAGTTTCTAATTCTGAGACCAGAGCTTTCACAGTGAAAACTCTGAAATTTTATCAGACATACAAGATAATGTCATCTTGCTATAGATTCATGGAAGTTGACAGCAGACAAATCACTTCTCACCAGAGACAGAGTATTTTTTGCTCAAAGAAAAATCATTTTCCAGAGGATCAGCATATTTTTTGCCAAACATCTGAGCTGCTATGTTCACAAGGCAAAGTGGAGAATCAGATAGCAGTTTTAGATGTATTGGGGCATGTGAAGGAGAAGATCACTGAGTCTGTTGGGGGTCTATCTTTTTTATAATAAGTGATGAGTGAATCATGTCTTTGTCTCAGAGGGATACTACTTTCTCCTTAAAAGTTATTTGGTGAAAACTCAGTCTTAAGCTTTGTGTAAAGCATACTTTTTCCTCCATTCCTGATATACATGGCAAGATGTCTAGGAGTGCAAAAAACCCGTGGAGTGTTGCCCTCCAATAAGTGGTAAGGCTTGTCGCTTGCTTTATTTTCCAGGTCACTTGGAATCTTGAGGCAGTTCCTTTCAGATGAGCTAAAATTATCATAAAATCAAGTATAACTTGGCAATAGTGTGAACTGAAGTAGGTACTTGAAGTTTCACCCAAATGTCCACTCACTCCATCAACTGCTTGATGTGCTATCTAATTATGGCTCATAGATAATTTTCTTCCTAGGAATTTCATTTAGTAAAAGAACTCTTCACCCAAGTTTCTCCCTCTGGCCAATTTTCCTTAGTTTACTTCTTTACAGACACTTTTCCTGAGATAGTTCTGAGAGAACTATTCATTCCCTGCAAGTCTCAGTCTCAGAATCTGTTTTCAAAAGAACTCACCAAAGAGTAGACAAAAGAGGCCATAACTGCAATCCCACAGCCTCCAGAATGAAAATTACAATCACGGAAATCTAACCAAAATGATCGCATGGACTACAGCTTTACATACCTCAGTGAAGCTATGAGCCATGCCATGCAGGGCCCCTCAAGATGGACAGGGTCATGGTGGAGAGTTCTGACAAAATATGGTCCATTGCAGAAGAGAATGGCAAACCATTTCAGTATTCTTGCTTTAAGAACTCCATGAACAGTATGAAAAGGCAGAAAGACATGACAGTGGAAGACTAGCCCCCAGGTCTGCAAGTGTCCAATATGCTACTGGAGAAGAATGGAGAAAGAGTTTTAGAAAGAATGAAGAGGCTGGGCCGAAGCAGAAATGATGCTCAGCTGTGCTTGTGTCTGGTGGTGAAAATAAAGTCCAATGCTGTGAAAAACAACATCGCATAGGAACTTGGAATGTTAGGTCCATGAATCAAGGTAAACTGGAGGTGGCCAAACAGGAGATGGCAAGCGTGAGCATCAGCCTTTTAGGTATCAGTGAACTAAAATGGATGAGAATGGGCGAATTTAATTCAGAAGACCATTATGTCTACTACTATGGGCAAGAATCCCTTAGATGAAATACAGTAACCCTTAGAGTCAACAAAAGAGTTCAAAATGCAGTAATTGGGTGCAATCTCAAAAATGACAGGATGATCTTGATTTGTTTCCAAAGCAAACCATCAACACTACAGTAATCCAAGTCTACAACCCAACTGCTAATGCCAAAGCAGCTAAAATCCAATGGTTCTATGAAGACCTACAAAATCCTCTAAAACTAACAACAACAACAAAAATGATGTCCTTTTCATCATAGGGAAAAGTAATGCAAGAGCAGGAAGCCAAGAGATACCTGAAGTGACAGACAAGTTTGCCTTGAAGTACAAAATGAGGCAAGGTAAAGACTAACAGAGTTTTGCTAGGAGAATGCACTGGTCATAGCAAACAACTTTTTCCAACTACAGAAGAGAGGAAGAGACAACTCATCAAACGGACATCACCAGACGGTCAACACTGAAATCAGTACCAACAATCTTTGGTCAGTACCAAAGACTGATTATATTCTTTGCAGCTGAAGATAGAGATGCTCTAATGTACTCTTGCCTGGAAAATCCCAAGGATGGAGGAGCCTAGAAGGCTGCAGTCCGTGGGGTTGCTGAGGGTCGGACACGACTGAGTGACTTCAATTTTACTTTTCACTTTCACTTTTCACTTTCATGCATTGGAGAAGGAAATGGCAACCCACTCCAGTCTTATAGCCTGGAGAATCCCAGGGAGGGGGGAGCCTAGTGGGCTGCCGTCTATGGGGTCACACAGAGTCAGACACGACTGAAGTGACTTAGCATACAGTCAGCAAAAACAAGACCAGGAGCTGACTATGGTTCAAATAATGAACTCCTTATTGCCAAATTCAGACTTAAATTGAAGAAAGTAAGGAAAACCACTAGGTCATTCAGGTATCACCTAAATCAAATCCCTTATGATTATACAGTGGAAGTGACATATGGATTCAAGGGATTAGATCTGGTAGACAGAGTACCTGAAGAACTATGGATGGAGATTCATAACATTGTATAGGAGGTAGTGACAAAAACCACACCAAGAAGAAGAAATGCAAGAAGGCAAAGTGGTTTTCTTACAAATAGCTGAGAAAAGAAGAGTGAAAGGCAAAGAAGAAAGGGAAAAATATACCAAATTGCATTCAAAATTCCAGATAATAGCAAGAAGAGATAAGAAAGCCTTCTTAAGAGATCAATGCCAAGAAATAGAGGAAAACAATAGAATGGGAAAGACTAGAGATCTCTTCAAGAAAATTACATATACCAAGGGAATATTTCATGCAAAGATGGACACAATAAAGGACAGAAATGGCAAGAACCTAACAGAAATAGAAGACATTAAGAAGAGGTGTCAAGAATACCTGGAACAACTACAGAAAAAATATCTTAGTGAACCAGATAACCACGATGGTATAGACACTCAACTAGAATCAGACATTCTAAGGTGTGAAGTCAAGTGGGCTTTAGGAAGCATTACTATGAACAAAGCTACTGGAGGTGATGAAATTCTAGCTGAGCTATTTCAAAATCTAAAAGATGATGATGTTAAAGTGCTGCACTCAATATGCCAGCAAATTGGGAAAACTCAGCAATGGCAACAGGACTGGAAAGTTCAGTGTTCATTTCAATCCAAAAGAAGGGCAAAGATAAAGCATGTTTAAACTACTGTACAATTACACATATTTCACATGCTAGCAAGTTAATGTTCAAAATCCTTCAAACTAGGCTTCAACAGTACTTGAACTGAGAACCTTCAGATGTATAATCCGGTTTTAGAAAAGACATAAGAAGCAGAGACAAAATTGCCAACATCTGTCGGATATAGAAAAAGCAATGGCATTACAGAAAAGTATCTACTTCTGCTTCATTGACTTTGTGAAAGCATTTGACTGTGTGGATCACAGCAAACTGTGGAAATTCTTAAAGAGATATGAATACCAAATTTCCTTACCTATTTCCTGAGAAATCTGTATGCAGGTCAAAAAGCAACAGTTAGAACTGGACACAGAACAAAGGACTGGTTCCAAATCAGGAAAGGAGTACATTAAGGCTGTATATTGTCACTCTGTTTACTTAACTTATATGCAGAGTACATCATGTGAAATGCTGGGCTAGATGAAGCACAAGCTGGAATCAAGATTGCTGTGAGAAATATCAGCAGCCTCAGTTACACAGATGATACCACTCCACTCTAATGACAGAAAGTGAAGATGAACTAAAGAGCCTTTTGATGAGGGAGAAAGAGGAGAGTGGAAAAACTGGCTTAAAACTCAACATTCAAAAAACTAAGATCATGGCATCTGATCTCATTACTTTATAGCAACCAGATGGGAAAAAAGTGGAAACAGTGGCAGATTTTATCTTACTGGGCTCCAAAATAACTGGGGGCAGTGAATGCAGCCATGAAATTAAAAGGCACCTGCTTTTTTTGGAAGGAAAGCTAAGACAAATCTAGATAGTGTATTAAAAACCAGAGTCATAACTCTGCTGACAAATGTTCATATAGTCAAAGCTATGGTTTTTCCTATAGTCATGTACAGATGTGAGCATTGGATCATAAGGGTGAGCGTCAAAGGATTGATGTTTTCAAATTGAGGTGTTGGAAAAGACTCTTGAGAGTCCCTTGGACTGCATAGAATCAGACCAGTCAACCCTAAAGGAAATCAACCCTGTGTATTTATTGGGAGGATTGATGCTGAAGTTGAGGCTCTGATACTTTGGCCACCTGATGTGATAAGGGCTGACTTATTAGAAAGGATCCTGATTCTGGGAAAGGTTGAAGGCAAAAGGAGAAGAAAGTGACAGATGGTAAGGTAGTTGGATAGCATCGCAGACTCAGTGGACATGTCTTTGAGCAAACTCTGGGAGATAGTGAAGGATAGCAAAGCCTTGCTGCTGCATGGATTAGTGACTGAACAACAGCAGCATCTATCAGTTCAGTTCAGTCATGCAGTTGTGTCTGACTCTTTGTAATCTCATGAGTCACAGGACACCAGAACTCCCTGTCCATCACCAGCTCCCAGAGTTCACCCAAACTCTTGTGCATCGAGTCAGTGATGCCATCCAGCCATCTCATCCTTGGTTGTCCCCTTCTCCTCCTGCCCCCAATCCCTCCCAGTATCAGGGTCTTTTCCAATGAGTCAACTCTTTGCATGAGGTGGCCAAAATATTGGAGTTTCAGCCTCAGCATCAGTCTTTCCAATGAACACCTTTAACTCATGTTCAGCCTTTAGCATTTACTAAGATTATTGATATTTCCATTTTATTTACTCTGGGCATGCATGTATGTATACATATGTATAGATATATGTATCTTAAGTTTATTTCTAGTGGTTGTTGCAGAATTTGTGACATGCATCTTAAAATATCATTAACTACCTTTATGTAATGTTATGCCACTTCACATATGAAGGACAGCTTTACAATATATTTCTATTTCTCCCCTTTGTACTTTCCATCATGACTTTTGCATATGTCACCCACTCCAGTGTTCTTGCCTGGAGAATCCCAGGGACGGGGGAGCCTGGTGGGCTGCCATCTACGGGGTCGCACAGAGTCGGACACAACTGAAGCGACTTAGCAGCAGCAGCATGTCACCTCTGTATATGTTATAAACTCCTCATAATACACTATTAAATATTTTTGCTTTAAAAAACAAGTTCTTAAGAAAATATTTTTTAAAAATTAAAAGTATTTTCTATTTATACACTTATTTACCATTTCTAGCTCTGTTTTGAATAATCTTTTTTTTTTTAACCAGAAGAATATTAAGATTAATCTCCTAGAGAAGTTTTCTTGGCAATGATTTTTTGTTTTTAATCGTTGAAAGGATATGTTTGTTGGAACTATAATTTGACATCAAGGGTTTGTTTTGCTGTGTTTTCTCTCCTTCCTGCACTTGAAGGATTTTGGTGAGCTCTCTTCTGATTTAAACATTAGCTGTTTTTCTGTAGACTGTTATACATGATAAAAGTGAAATGCTATTTTATAATGGACTGTGTACTTGCGGGCCTATTAAAGGAAGAATAACAAAAAATACAAATAATAATGGGAAAATGGAGATCTTCTATATATATATAAGAAATTAATGAGTTTGAAAATTAAGGAAACATTCCCCTTTACATCTTTGGTGATATGACTCTACAAATTCATCCACAAATCAGTTACTTTAGAAGAAGCCATATTCCTTTCAGAGAGCAAGAAAGCTTAGTTTTGTTCTTTTTTTTAGTACTAAAAATTCTACTATTTTGGGAATGTCTGTCTTGTCACTAGCAATGACTTGACTCAAATAAGAACTCAAGTTCTTTAAAACTATATCCAGTTACACATAATAATAAGTTATGTAACACCTAATAATAAGTTGGTGACATTACTCTCAAAGTCACCTTGTATTGAAAGATAGCAAAAAAATAAACAAATAAACAAACAAAATACACACTGACTTGCTAAAAAATTAAGTCTGATATAAAACCTGAGGTGGATATTAGCAGAATAGATTACACTTTCTTATAAAGTTAATATCCATTTACCAAACACTCAGAAATCCCACTTCTAGGCAGATCTGAAAGAAAACTGAAAATATGTTTGTACAAATATCTATACACAGATATTAGTAGAAGTTTTATTCATAACCACCCAAAACAAACAAACAAACAAAAAAATCTGTCCATCCGATGGGAAAATATATACAAAGTATCATATATAATGGCATACAAGAATAGTGAAATAGAATTACCGAGTTGAAAAATCTATTGTACTTATTGAAATAAATTAAATTCAAATGCCTATATTCTGTATGATTCAATTTTCATGAAATTTTAGAAATGGTAAAACTATGTGGACAGTAAATAGTCATTAAGGGTTGTATATGAGAGACAGGTTTGACCACAAAATGGCCTGAGAGAATTTTTTTGGATGATGGAATTGTTTTATGTCCTGATTATGGTGATAGTTTCTTAACTCTATGCATTCATCTTTCATAGAACTATATAACTTAAAGCGGTGAATTTGACTGTGTACATGACTCGAAACTTAAGAAAAAATAATTCAGTAACCCAAGCAGAACTTAGAAAATTTTCTATTGCATAGCAAGCATATAGAAATGCTAGCTGCTATTGTTCCTATCATCACCACTGTCTATTACTGCAAAGACAAAAATATTTTCAGCAAATGAATAACTATAATATAAGATATACTATAATGCAGGATAAATTTCATAATATAGGATATATATTATAATATATAATATAGGAAAAAAAATTGTAATATAGGATAAAAAGGTGATGTGATTTTACTCAAATTCATTATCAAATATTAAAAGTCAAGTAAATAATTGTATAAAGGTCCAAGTAAATTAAACAGTAAATTTGCATTAAAAATGAGTCAAGCATTATACATTTTGCTTTTACAACATTCTATCAAAATTTCTAAAATAGATTAAGTGTCTATGTATGTATTTTATCTTGCTATATTTACTGATTATTTACCATGCATCAGTTTTTTTTATTTTTGGCTATACATGGGGAATCTATTGGTTAGAAAGATCACTAATAATCTTTATCCTTACATAATCTAGTGCACTGCATAATCAAATCATGTAATAATACTAAAGTCAAATTACTTAGGAAATATATCAAGCTAAAGACTGAATAGAGATATATTTGTATAATCTTCAAAGAAGAATATTTCTGTGCCACATGGTTGGTGGAAATCAAGTCAAATAGAGCAATTGATGATGATGTATGTATGTAAACTATTATGTAAAGTTAACATTAGGAAAAAACTAACAAAAGAACATTTAATGGGAAGTTGTGATATAAAATTATGTTTGAATGAGAGATGGTCTAGCTACTATTGTTGCGTAACAAACTATCTCAAAACTTGTGTAAATACACACACACACACAATTTTAGTAGTGTTGTAGATTGGGGTTCAGGTTGGCATTATCTTAGCTCCATAATTTTTTAGGGCTACACCTGGAAAGACTTACTAACTGGAGGCTGAAATCATCTAGTGGTGTCTTTACTACTTTTTGACTGAGACAGACTTGAATCAAGTTGTTGATTGTGTGTGTGTTAGTTGTTCAGTCATGTCCAACTCTTTGCCCATGGACTGTAGCCTGCCAGACTCCTCTGTCCATCAGCTTTTCCAGGCAAGAAGACTGGAGTGGAGTGGGTTGCCATTTCCTCCTCCAGGGGATCTTCTCAATCAAGAAATCGAACCCAGGTCTCCTGCATTGCAGGTAGATTCTTTACTTTCTGAACCACTGGGGAAGCCTGGTGATTAGACATATATCAAGGGCCTCTTTATGTCTAATTTATGTATAAGAAGTCACATTTGGACTTCTCAGCATGGTGATGAGAATCAAATATCACAGGAGACCAAGGTCAGAATAGATCTCATTTTTATAAACAACAAGGAATTTTATGGCCTTATGGCATCATTTCAGCCATATTCTACTGGTTGAAATAGTCATAAAGGTCTACACAATTGCAGGACAGAAGGTGAGCAAGGCACATTTTACATCATGACATACAATGGAAGGAGTATCAAAGACACATTAAGGAGAATATGAAGGATGGGCTGTTTTGGAAAATGCAACCTTCTACAAAAGGTGAAAATTTGCCATAGAATTACACAAATATTGGTATAATTAGCAATTTAACAATTGCTCACTTGGAAATACAGCAACTGGCACCAGAATTAGTGAACATCACATATTTGGCTTTAAATACTTATCAATAGATTCTCAGTGCAATTAAGAATCTCTTAAATTATTTCCATTCTATAGGCCAGTTTTCTATTGATATTTATGTTCTAGAAGCAAGACTCATTATTTATAGCCAGCCAGAAATGCACTATTTGACAGAAATGTATTCACAGCATTTATCAAATATTTATTATGTCCTCAGCACTAGTAATACTTCATGTTTTCCATATAAAACTATAATATTAAATACTTTGCCAATTCTGAGTATTTTTTTCCTTGTAATGTCATGTATTTTACTGCTACAGAAGAGTTTTTTTTTTTCTTTTCTCAGCCTACAAATGTTGGTTGGATATTTGTCAATTTGATTACTACTAAGGAAGTTCAACTGAACTAATATGCCTTTTGGGGAATGGGCTGAAATGAGAAACTCAATGTATTTCTTACTGTTATTGTTTCCCTGACAACATCATTCTATGAGATTGAATTTAAAATCACAGATTATCAGTTTATAATACCCAATAACTATAACCTACACAAATCGGAAGTTAGAAAGCTTGTACAAGAGAATTACCTATCTCCAACTGCAATATCCTCTGACGTGAAGATAGATACTCTCTTCTCCAACACAAGCAAAATTCAACGAATCATGACAAAAATATAAGAATGCCGAAAGTTTTTTCTCCAGTATCCTCTCCTGTAGCCAGTCTCTTCCCTCTTTGAAAATCATAAGTAGAAGATGGACTTAGTAAGAATGCCTGCTACTCACCAAATCTGTTTTATATTCCAGAATGACAGAAGAGAAAAATATAAGTAGCTCTGACTGATAGAATGCAATGAAAATAATGTAAGTCACTTTATTAAAGGACTTTCTTCTCTTGTTCGATGTCCAGATTCAGGGATCAGCAGATGACTTTAAAACTCCAGACGACTTTGAAATATTTCATATCAATGGAGAGTACTAGATAGAACTTTGACCCCGAATCACCACTGGGAAGAGCTTTACAGAGGTTTTTCAATGAATATCTACACTGAACTTGGTGGAGCAAGGATAAATTTTATCCTCTGTTGAAATCTGGGAGGTTATGTTTTACATCAATTAAACTACCTGGTCAATACTGCTAGTACTGTGGGACTGACAGACGTGAGGTTTGAGGTTTGTTATCCATAGTTTCAAGACAAGTAACTCAAGAACAACACTGTTAATTACATGTGAAGAAGGGTATGATGATTAAAAAAAAAAAAAGTAAAATGGTTGTGTAGTATCCCTAGTTTTTATACCCATAAGCTCCTCTCAGGACCACCAGCTCATCTACACTGACTTTCTCCAGAGCTTGAGCCTGTTTCCTATGGAAGAGTCATATCTAGTGGACTGCCATATCTAGATACTTTCATTGTTCTATCACCTCTGGACATTGGGGCAACCCTGATGCTCTACACTGACCGACGACGAAAGACTGTTTCACCATTACACTGGCTAGACTGGACCTGGGGGGTTCTGGCTTTCCCGGCTGCCCAGAAGAGACAAGTTACACAGCTCAGAGGAATGAGCCAGGCAATGCTTCACAGTGCGCACCGTGACCCATGAAAAACAGGATGTAGGATTTTCTTGTCAATAAGACCTTAGATATGCAAATATGAAGAAGAGTTCACACAAATCAAGCAAATGATTCCCTATAAAACACTCACATTTTCTTGCATGTAAATAGGTTAAGTTGAAGATGTGATGCTAACATACAAAATTTCTCAGTAAATAAAGGTTGATTTTCTGGTGAATAAACACTTTGACACCTAAGATGATGTAAAAAGTTTTAAACTGAAGGGAGCAGGTGCGGTTTTATACCTCTGGTAAATATTTGGCTTCTGGGCTTTTAAACGATCATTATAACTTCAAAACCACTTTTGATTTAACTATGGAAGGTTTAACAAACAAATCATTGCCTAGGGAAGTCATAATTACAGAGAAGCTGTTGCATGTTAGATAGATATATAGAACATTAATTGTGTTTGTGTGTGTGTTTGTGTGTGTATTGAACAAAAGTAAAGCATTCTGGCTTGTGCAAATAAAATACAGCTGACTGATGATCAGGGTAGTAATGTACGTGTTCTTCCTGCATCAACCTCATTAGAATTTTGGCTGATACCTATTCACAAAAATGTGCACCAACCTCAGATTAAACTATCTGTTTAGAAGTTTGCTTTCCCTTTGGGACTGATCATAAGCACTTAAAGTTAGAAAATGTTATTTATAAATATATTTTTTTCAAGTATTAACATTATATGAAGTATCTGATAATTAGTAGAAGGTCAATAAAGATGAATTAAGCTAATTTAAGAAGAAAGATAAACATCTGAGGCTGAAAATAAGTAACTGAAAAAGAAATTATTATGGAAGGTATCCTAAGGAATTGACATTTTCACTAATTCTTCAACATTAAAAAAAAACTTGCACTGTCACAAATCTTTCAGAAAAATTGTGCAAGATATCATACATTTAGAAATATCATATAATGATTCCAAGAAATAATTGTTACTTGTAAAATGGTTTTCGTCAGTATAACATAAACTTTCATAGAACAGGATCACTTGAGGATAAGAATATTGGATTGCTGCAGAGCCATAAATTACAAATTTCCAACCAGTTGACAGATTCAGCATAAAAAGAAGAAAATGCAACTCGAAAGTTTGAAATGTAAATACGTTGCCCAAAACCCTTTAAAAATCAGTTTGCATGATACTTTCAAAGCCGTTTAAAAAAGAAAAAAAATGTTTACGTAAACAGTGCTGCTTACACTTTGAAGCTAGTTCCTGAGAACAAGGAGTCTCATTTGTCTTATTCACCATGAAAAAAATATAAGATCTGTGTCCCATTATTGCTTATCATTACCCTAGGTCTCCAGTTATGCAGTGTCTATTGTGTCATTCTAAACTTTCCATGTAAATCTGCTACTACAGGAGACCTCTTTCTTCTGTTAAGAACATTCTAACTGATAATCATGCCATCATAGAAGAACTTATTTCTCATAACCATATTAATGGGATTTCGTAAGCAAGTCAAGACGATAGCAGGGGGTCAAAAGAATTGGAATTTTTATAGCTGTGATATAATCAATGAGGCTCTATGAACTGCTGAGTGTGATATCATTTTGGAAATATTTTGCCCTGTGCTTGTTATGGAGTAATTTTATAATCTGATTCTGGGAAAAATCCCCCCACTATGTACTATCTTCACTCCTTTATTGTTGCAAGATTTAGTTATAGAGCCTTTATTTTTGTTTTGTTTTTTTTTTTTTTTACAGAACCACATGCTAGCAGACTTGTATGTTTGGTAAGGAGAGAATTACAAACTGGGCATGAAAGAACTTGCAGTCTCATAGAGGAGATGACACAGGAGTCCAATTACAAAGGCTTTGTAGGAAGTTCTTAGAGCACTTAGATCACTTAAGGCTCACATTTCTCTCGTCCCTCTGTATATTTGTCTCTTTATTTCTTAGTTCAAAATTCTATCACCAGGATAGTGTCATAAGTTTCAGATATGTACATCCCATTTCCACTACTCCTTTCTCTCTTTCAAATCAATCTCTGTATTAATCTCTGCCCACTTGAACCTCCCTTGAGTGGTTCTCAACCTCCCTTGAATTTAAATACCATTTAATCTCTTAATTTTACCATTACCCAACTGACCTTTACCCAACTGTACCCTTCCTCTATGCTTTACATCTACCAAACTTAGATTTCACAATGCAACCTTTCAATTAATTTTGTAATAATACTCAATCTTTTTGAATTTTCCCATTTCTACATGTCTGGCAAAACCTTTATCAGTTCAGACCCAAATAATCATTCTCACTTTGCTTGCACATGTAAAGCTAAACATTGCATGTTGGTACTGGTATGAGGTTACCAACTTTAACCTTGATAAAGTTCAGAGAGGCTGACAGTAAAAATGAAAGTGTTAGTCACTCAGTAGTGTCCAACTCTTTGTGACCTCATGGACTATATGGACTGTAGCCTGTTGGGCTCCTCTGTCCATGGAAATTTCCAGGCAAGAATACTAAAGTGGATTGACTTTTTCTTCTCAACAGGATCTTCCCAACCCAGGGAAAGAACCCAGATCTCCTGCAGTGTAGGCAGATTCTTTACCATCTGAGCCACCAGGGAAGTCCTTAGGCTGACAGTACTTCACTGTTTTTCTGCTTGGAAGCCAAGTACCCCCTCAAGTTTATCTTGTTATCCAAAAATATCACTCTCCTGTGAAATGAATTTCTCTTTCTTTTTCTCATTCCACTGTATGTTGATCACATCTATCTAGTTATCAAAGCCAGAAATCTAGGTGACACCCATGACTGCCTTGTCCTTTACTTGACAATTCCAACAATTCCAACTAATCATGTGTACTCTGCTGATCCAGTCATATCAGATTCTTTGTGGCACTATGGATTGTAACCATCAGGCTCCTCTGTTCATGGGATTTCTCAGGCAAGAATACTGGAGTGGGTTGCTATGCCCTCCACCAGGGAACCTTCTTGACTCAGGGAGCGAACTGGCGTCTCATGTCTCCTGCATTGGCAGGCAGATTTTTTACACTAGTACCATCTGGGAAGCCCAATTAATCATCAGGTTAAGTCATTTCGGTAGACATGTCCGTCTACTTTGCTACAACTCCACTGTTATATCCTAGTCAAATGTTTTTTATAGATAATTAGACCAGACTCAACTCATCCCCCTGATTCCAATCTTGCTTCTTGCCAATATGTCCTATACATTGAAGCCTGAGTAACTTGAAAAATGATTTGACCATTGTTCTCTTTTACTTAAAACACTTCAATAAGTTTTTACTTCATTTAGGAAAATGTAAGATCTCATGACTTTTAGACATCCCTATCCCTTGGCCACAGCTACTTACCCAGTATCATTTCTTATTACTCTCTTTCTTTATTTTAATGTATCTCTAGCAACATTGAATTTATGTTTTGTGCACTATCATTGAAGTGTATTTTATTTACAATATTATAGAAGTTTCTGGTGTACAGAATAGTGATTCAGTATTTTCACTGATCGATTGTAGTCTATTAAAGTTATTACCAGATAATGGCTATAATTCACTATGCTGTATAATAATTTCATGATTACAGCCATGAATTTAAAAGTTGCTTACTCCTTGGAAGGAAAGCTGTGACCAACCTAGACAGCATATTAAAAGGCAGAGACATTACTTTGTTCACAAAGGTCCTTCTAGTCAAGGCTATGGTTTTTCCAGTGGTCATGTATGAGAGTTGGACTATAAAGAAAGCTGAGTGTCAAAAAATTGATATTTTTGAACTGTGGTGTTGGAGAAGACTCTTGAGAGTCCCTTGGACTGCAAGGAGATCCAACCAGTCCATCCTAAAGGAGATCAGTCCTGGGTGCTCATTGGAAGGACTGATGTTGAACCTGAAACTCCAATACTTTGGCCACCTGATATGAAGAGCTGATTCATTTGAAAAGACTGTGATGCTGGGAAAGATTGAGGGCAGGAGGAGAAGGGGACAACAGAGGATGAGATGGTTGGATGGCATCACCAACTCAGTGGACGTGGGTTTGGGTAGACACCGGCAGTTAGTGATGGACAGGGAGGCCTGGCGTGCTGTGGCTCATGGCATCACAGCGAGTCAGACATGACTGAGCGACTGAACTGAACTAAACTGAATTTTTTCTCTTCATGACATAACCATAACTTACCCTTTCCGCCTTCCCTTTATACTCTGTTAACCCTAGATTTGCTTTCTGTATCTGTGAGTTTGTTTCTTGGGATTCAATAATTATTTTAAAATTAATATTTATAATGAAGAACTAGTTTTTTTTTTTTTAATTTATCATGGAAGAGTGCTTTGGAGAAATATAATAATATTATTAGAAAACAAAGTATAGATATACACATTCATTTTTAGAGTCAGGAAAATATTCAAGCTTTAAAATATAATTGGTAGAAATGTAATATGTAAAAAAAGAAAACAATTTCAAATGTAACATGCACTGATTATTAAAAGAATGTGTATAGGCCATTAATATAGAGAATTGTTATTATACTCTTTAGCTCTCTACAATCCCAACTAGAGAAAATTTATAATTGAAATGTGGTGTTATATAATAAACACCAACATATGCATTAAAAATACTTTACATGTAAGTTTTTAAAGATACTTTACTTATATAAATAAATGATAAATTCAAATATTTTGTTTCTTCTTTGTTAACATGTCTAAGCTTTCTGACAACCATACCTGACATAATGGCTGTCTGTACTATTTCTAGATTTTGTTTTAATTACACTCATTGTATAGAAATGCTTGCCAGGTGGCACAGTGGTAAAGAATCTGCTGACCAGTTCAGGAGCCCAAAGAGATGCAAGTTCAATCCATGTGTTGGAAGATCTTCTGGAGCAGGATATGGAAACTCACTCCAGTATTCTTGCCTGGAAAATTATATGGACAGAGGAGCCTGGTGGGGTATAGTCCATGGAGTTGCAAAGAGTTGGACATGACTGAGCATGCATGCAACCCAACTGTACAGAAACCAGTCTCATAAATGTAAAGAAGAATGGGACAGGAGCCTTTAAAGTATGTTCAACAAGCTTGGCTTATTTTTAACTTGTACCCAGAAATAAAGCAAGTGATAGCATGTTTTCAAAACTCACCCACAATAGATCATCAGTATCTGGTTCCATCAATTTATACTTCTATTATGTTTGGAGCCTTCGGTAGGTTATACAGAAGCACTTCTAATGGTTTCTACTTGGCCTTTCCCAACATAATAATAATAATAGCCCTTGTTGCACAGGTCAAAGGGCAAATGTGGGGACTGTGGAAGCTATGAACTGTGTCTATTTCAATTATGTATTTGGGAACTTGAAAAATAAAAGAATGGGCTTGGGATCCACTTGACTCACTGTGAGAAGGACTTGAGCAAAACTCCATTGATCATGTTACTTCTGTGAGGAAAGTATGATATATAGCATATATCTAGGAGGATGATATATAGCATAAATCTACAGTCCTTTAAAGTAAATCTTCCTCAAAGAGATCTGACGGTGTCTTCATTCAGGAGTTCTGAGTTTATGCATTGGCTCAGCTCTAGGATTTGATTGAAAGATTGTGACTCCATTTTATGGTTCAAATTCATTTGACCCAGAACTTTTCTGTTTATGCAGAAGAAATAAGAATTTAATAGGCTTCCTATATATGTCACTTCTAGAAACCCATGATTAAACAGCAAATGCCTGAAATCTGCATGAGTCAGACTATTTTGATTGCGGCTTTGACTCTGCTGTACATATGGTAGCCACACCCACCTGGCCTTTTGGGATGGAAAGTTATCATTTCACCCCTATCACCTCTGGATCTAATTACTTTCATTGCTTTTATTTTCCCAGTTCATGGCTGCAGTTCCTACTGTAAGGCCTGAATTATAGGAAAGAGTAGATATGGAGACTTTCAAGGACGTTGAGGTTCCCTCATAAATTTATTTCTCAAAATATTGGTGAAAGGAGTGAGTAGATATTAACCTACAAATCTATTCTGTCTAATTGACCTAAAACTTTCAATCCCTTCCTCTACATGAAACCAAAGTAAGTGAGGAATTTCCAGCTCACTAAGGTGGGTCATCTTTTTGGTCCATGTTTCAGCCAATCAATCAAACTGTTAGAGCCTTGTATAACCTCTCAAACTGCAACACTAAAGGCAGAATCTCTGGCTAGAGGGTCCATATCAATAAATTTTGCCTGATCCAAGTTTATCTAACACCCTTAGTGTCCATTCCCATACACATTCCCTGGACTTCTGCTTGTATAACTGAGAAAATTCAGGGTATGTTTTTGAAGTGTAGCACAAATTCCTCATGGGTCGCTTTTAACCTCATCTTCAGGGGCCTCTTGGGAACTAAGCCTAGATGGCAGAGTGGTAAACAATTCACCTGCCAGTGCAGGAGACACAAGAGACACAAGCTCAGTCTCTGGCTTGGGAAGATCCCGTAGAGTAGGAAATGCCAATTCACTCCAGTATTCCTGCCTGGAAAACTCCATGGACAGAGGAGCCTCTAGCAGGCTACAGTCCCAGGAGTCACAGAGAGTTAGACAGGACTGAGCACACACACACACAAACACACACAGGTATGGAAGCAAAGAAGGGTGGTGGAGTGGGTCCTGGAGGAGAATCAGCATTGTCTTACAAAACAGCTGCCTCAGGGGAGGCGATGGCTATTTCCTCAATGTAGGGATAATCCTTTCAGAGATAAGTGGAAAGCCCACTACCACTGAGTGTGAAGATGGTCCTCCCGCTGGGGTTTTGTTGTTATTCAGTTGCTAAGTGTGTCCCATTCTTTGCTGCCCCATCGACTGCAGCATATCAAGCTTCCCTGTCCTTTGCCATCTCTCAGAGCTTGCTCAAACTCATGTTCATTGAGTTGGTGATGCCATCCTACCATCTCGTCCTCTGTCGTCTCCTTCTTCTCCTGCCTTCAGTCTTTCCCATGTTGCCACTTTGGGTGGGGAGGCCGATTCTACTGGGGGTTAAGAGACCTCTGTAACTGGCAAAATGGTTCATCAAAATTTAGAAGCCCAACATCCCCACTTCACCTGGGTCTTCCCACAAGCTCCCTTCCCAACTTACAGAATCCTATTCTTTCCTTATCAAGGTCCTCACTTTAACAATAGACAACCCGTGGGACTGAGAGTTCAATTTGTAATTCCTCCAATTGCAGGATGAAGTTCGGCATTTATTTATCCAGCAATTTAAGCCCTGTGGTTACAAGAGATAAGGGTCTCCTCGAGGACACACAAAGAAGCTCTTAGGTCATTTATGCAGCACGTCAGCTGGGAATTCAGACCCCTGAGTTCATGTTTTCCTTTCATCACTCTGTCCAGTAACAGTAGGAGGAACCAATCCTTTTCTTCATATTCCTTCAGCTCAGTTCAGTTCAGCTGAGTCGTTGTGTCTGACTCTTTGAAATCCCATGGACTACTGAACGCAAGGCTTCCTTGTCCATCACCAACTCTCGGAGCTTACTCAAACTCATGTCCATAGAGTCGGTGATGCCGTCCAACCATCTCATCCTCTGTCATCTCCTTCTCCTCCTGCCCTCAATCTTTCCCAGCATCAGGGTCTTTTCCAATGAGTCAATTCTTTGCATCAGGTGGCCAAAGTAATGAAGTTTCAGCGTCAGTGCTTCCAATAAATATTCAGGATTGATTTCCTTTAGGATGGACTGGTTGGAGTCCTGGCAGATTCCTTAGTTTTCCTAAACTGTTACTTAGTTCATAATCCTTAGTTTAATTCATGTTTCTTAGTTTTAGTTCATATTCCTTACTTTTCCTAAAACGTNATGAAGTTTCAGCGTCAGTGCTTCCAATAAATATTCAGGATTGATTTCCTTTAGGATGGACTGGTTGGAGTCCTGGCAGATTCCTTAGTTTTCCTAAACTGTTACTTAGTTCATAATCCTTAGTTTAATTCATGTTTCTTAGTTTTAGTTCATATTCCTTACTTTTCCTAAAACGTTCCAAAGTATCAGAGAGTAACTTAGCTGTGTGCTTCTGATGAGTGACTGTTGATTAGAAATATACAATACAGTGTTCCATGTATCTCTTTAAACAGTTCACACCATGCAATATCAGCGTTCTCTTTACTACTGGATATAAGTGTGTTAGCATCTTTAAATCAAATTAGATTAGAAGGTCAATTCTAGAAACTTTATAACAAAGAATGAGTTTCAGAAAACTCATTCTTAAAATTCTAACCCTCTAAAGCCACTTAGAAATAACTCCGGAAAGAATGAAGGGATGGAGTCAAAGCAAAAACAATACCCAGTTGTGGACATGACTGGTGATAGAAGCAAGATCCGATGCTGTAAAGAGCAACATTGCATAGGAACCTGGAATGTCAGGTCTGTGAATCAAGGCAAATTGGAAGCGGTCAAACAAGAGATGGCAAGGGTGAACATTGACATTCTAGGACTCAGCGAACTAAAATGGACTGGAATGGGTGANACTCATTGGAAAAGACTCTGATGCTGGGAGGGATTGGGGGCAGGAGGAGAAGGGAACAACAGAGGATGACATGGCTGGATGGCATTATGGACTCAATCAACATGAGTCTGAGTGAACTCCGGGAGATGCTGATGGACAGGGAGGCCTGGTGTGCTGCGATTCATGGGGTTGCAAAGAATCGGACACGACTGAGAGACTGAACTGAACTGAAAACCACTTAGAAATGAAAATCTTTGCCAGAGGAAGAAAAACAAGTAGAATACATATAGATATTTAAAAGAACAGCTGCAATGAAGTATTGGCTGACACAATTATGGATGCTGAGAAATCCCACAATCTCAACCTGGGAGCTAGAGGCCCAGGAAAGCTGATGGTGTTATTTCAGTCCAAACTCTAAGGCTGGAAAAACAAGGGAACAGATGTCAAAGTCCTGGTCAGTCCAAGTCCAAACACCCAAGAACCAGGAGTGCTGATGTCAAAGGCTAGGAGAAAATGGGTGGTCCAATTCAACTAGGGAGAGTGAAATCAGGTCTCCTCTCCCTTTTGTTCTGTTCAGACCCTCAGTGGATTAGATGATACCAACCCACCTCTGTAAAGGAGATCTTTACTCAGTTTCTGGATTCAAATGCTTTCAGAAGCACCTTCACGGGCACTCTCATATGCCCTTAACCCAGTCTAACTGACATGTAAAAACCAGCACATCTTTCATTAAATTTTTGATGATAACCTTTTTGTGCATGTAAAATAGTAACATTAAGGTCTACTTTTTGACAATTGTTGAGCTATTACCTTCATAACATCTGTAAAAACTGCTTTTACAAAGCTCCTAAGTTTGGTTTTTGCCCTCCAATCTTATCTGCCATTGAAAAACTTATGTCAGTTCTACTATTCCTAGGAATACTAATATCATTAAGTGTACATGAAACATCATATGAACAAGAAATCCTGTTATTATTGTTTATTTTCAAAAAGTTGGAACCAAACTGGTTTCTTGTTTCCCTGAAATACCATTTTCTTGAAAACTTCAAATGTTTAACAAAGTTTTCTTTGTAAACAGCATGCCTCTTCATGTAAAAATGTGAGTTTATAATCAGCTTCCATATTATCATTTGATAAAGAAAATAATCTCAAATTGAATTTATTAATGTTTATTCACAAATGTTGCTATGCCATTAAGTACTATGTTTATTGAAGCTGACATTTTGTGCACAGCAAGACTTTTAAGAAACAAAGCAGTGTGTCGATCTGCATTTTGGTGCAAGCTCAGCTCCGTATCTGAGAAACTACTGCAGAATGTTTTCTGTCATAAATATTATGTTATCAGAACATACTCTTACACAAAGCTTAATTTCCAGACTACTCTGGTTAACCATTCCTAGTTCTACACAGTTCAGATCTAGACATTTTAGTCAGTGATGAAGTAAAAAATTCCACCCATCAAATTGAAAATGCAATATGGTAAGATAATTACCATGTGAGCAGTTTATCTGTGAATTAGCCTAGTTTCAATTTTGAAAGTTTCAATTAAAAACACGCTGCTAGCTTTATTATTCTATCCAATCACTAGATCCTGAATACAAAGTGTCATTTGAAAATGCCATCTGACTGAACTCATACCACAGATTCTTCCAAACAAATATCTTTTTTTTCAAATATTTTTAATGCCATATTTCACTCAAGAGTCAGCAATTGTGTATATGTTTTATTTAGTCTCAGTAACTCAAAATGTCACTTTACAGGAAGCCCACATAGCACCAATATTTATATGTGAAATGATAAACGTCTGTTTCTGTCAGTTCTTTAATGTGATAGTCTTTTTTACAAAGAACTCTTGGTTTTGAACATATTTATTTACATGTTTTATGTAAATATCACTTACATTTTGTTGGTTTGATCCCTTAATTATCCCATATATCTCCATAAATAATGCACTGTGGTTTTAGTACATTATCATCAATTATGGTTTAAGAGAATGATTGCAATATGCTAAGAATTTCATTTCTGAGTAAATAAGGATGAACTCTTGGGTTTCAGCTCTTTATAATGAGTTCCATCAACATCACTTGGCCTATGTTCCTGTAGCATTCACAGAATATATATTGCTTTCTTCAGCAGCCCAGTGCAGTAAATTCTATGTAAATTAGCTTTAAAAATAATGCAAATTGAACTTCTTTATGATAACTAATATTGTTAAACTATAATTTGAAAAGAGTATATCAGCAAAAATATACAGGCTTATAATACCAACAAATTATAAAAATATACATGCTTCTAACAAATTATAAAAATATAGAAAAGCTTACATTATCTCAAAATGCTACACATACTCAGGGCATAAACTAATATTAAAATGTCACATGTTGCAGTGTAGTTCCACTGCATGTGACTAGCATCAGTTTTATAGCATGTGTGACTCACACACTCTGTTTTATATGCTGGCTAGAAACATTTCACTTAGAAACTTGGATGGCCTGGCCATGTGAAATTGTGGCAAGTATTTTTTTAATACTTATCCCTATCTCAATACTTATCCCTATCTTTATGTTCATCCTTATTTCAAGGCTTATACTTACCTTGCTAGTAACAGAGCTCTCCACTGGCTCTAGTTCACAGAGTTCACAGTCTGAATGCCCAAGTCTAAAAGGCAAAAGAAGATAAAATAATAATAATGATGCCAATGTATTATAGATACAGATTATGACACGGCTATAAAGGAAAGCTATAGTGTGATATGAGCAAAGAAAATAAGAATCCTATTTACATCACAGAATGAGGAAAGTCCTTTCAAGAAGGATGAATGAATAAGGGAAGACTTCTAGGTACAAAATGAGAAATAATCAAATTTCATAGAATCTGGGGACTGAAAAGAGGGCAGAGTGGCCATGGGTTGTGAGACGGCAGTAAGTCCTAGGAAATAAGCAATCACAAGAAGGAAAGATAGAGCCTGCAGGCCCTGTAACCTGGGTAAATAAGTTTGAATTTTTCCCCAAAGCTATAAAATATCATCAAATAGGAACAAGATAGATACTTTGTGATTGTGGGGCATGATATTATAAGACATATATTATATATATACAGATCTGCAGAACCTGGGACAAACTGGAAACACCTTTGTTAGAAGAAACCTGGAATCCGATATTAGTCTGGGTAGAAAGGGTAAGATTGAGAAAGAGGTCAAAGATGAAGCATTTTCAGCTTTAGTAATTTGCTTGCTGTGTATGTGTTTTCATTTGTCTTTGTAGCATATTGTAGGAACTCAATAAATATCTTTTAATGAATTAATAAATTTATTCCACATGCTGTCCAAAAAGTATGACTTATTATCTTAATATAATATAGAATCAAATATAGAATTTTCTGATGAAGTATTAATATCAATGCTATCAATAATTCATAGTGTTCCCAAGAAAGGATAAAAGTAATTGCATTGAAAATATTATAAACCCGTGTTCTGAAGGTGATGGTCTTCCTCAGGTCATTTTTAAGAATCACTCACAAATGTATTATTGTTGATACTTAAGAACTGAACCAGCTTTTCTTAGATATTTATAGGATGACTTTATAGGTAAAATATAGGAGTAAATATTTGTGCTAGAGTGTTTCATTGAAGAGTTATTCATTCCTCCTTTCCTATAAGGGAATTGCATGCTGCTATTCACTTGGTTAAAGACATTTCCAGAAGAAAATATTATAGGATTCCTTATTTATTTTTATATATGAATAATCATGTTTCCTAAAAAATTAAAATTCTAAGGGATTTGCTTTATTCAAATTCCATATTTTTCCTGACATTTCCATTTAATTTAATAAATATTTGTTGAGTGCTTGGGCACTATTCCAAAAACTGAGGGGAGGAAAATTCTGAACAGCTTCCTGATGATTTTATATCATCAAGAAACTTGAAGTCTAATTGGAAAGATAAAATAGATACAAAATTAACAAATAAATAAGCCAGCTTATGTGAGCAGTACTAACCCTTGTGGAAGGGTTACATGTCCATATTCACCAGAAAACTGAAAGAATGTTGCAAAATCTTGTCCATTTTTTTAAATTAACATAATAAAGAGTCTTATTGAGATAAAATTCACATGAAGTTTACCCTTTTAAGATTTAGAATTCAATGGCTTTTAATATATTCACAGATTTGTGGCTCGATTTCTACTTTAATTCCAGATCATTTTCACTGCCCCCAAAAGAGATCCCAAATGTGTCAGCAGTGAGCCTCCCTGGTGGCTCAGTGAAGAAGAGTCCACCTGCCAATGCAGGAGATGTAGGTTCGATCCCTGGGTCGAATCCAGATCCCCTGGAGAAGGGACAGGCTACCCAGTCTGGTATTCTTGCCTGAAGAATCCCATGGACAGAGGAGCCTTGGGGACTATAGCACATATGGTCACAAAAGAGTTGGACTCGACTTGGGCTTCCCCAGTGGCTCAGACAGTAAAGAGTCAGCCTGCAGTGCAGGAGACCAGGTTCAATAGCTGGGTCGGGAAGGTCCCCTGGAGAAGGAAACTGCAACCCACTCCAGTATCCTTGCAGGGAAAATCCCATGAACAGAAGAGCCTGGCAGGCTACAGTCCATGGGGTCCCAAAGAGTTGGACACGACTAAGCGACTTCACTTTCACTAGGACTAAACAATAACAACTTATTGCCATAGAATTCAAGGGGCTCTTTATGAAAGGACTCCCTGCTTTATTGACATTTGCCCTGCAATGTGATGTCCCTGGACCAATAGAATATGAATGAGTATGATGTATATTACACTGGAAAAGAACATTGAAGAGGTACTAATAAATTTTGCCAGCCCGTTTGTTTCTATTTTCTGTCTGGGTCTGGAATGGAAATATATGCATAAGGATTACATGTGACTGCAGCCTACGTGTAGCATGAACAAGAAATAATGTTGCTATATTGTTGTTCAGTTCAGTCCAGTCACTCAGTCGTGTCCGACTCTTTGCAACCCCATGAATCGCAGCATGCCAGGCCTCCCTTTCCATCACCAACTACTGGAGTTCACTCAGACTCATGTTCATCAAGTCAGTGATGCCATCCAGCCATCTCATCCTCTGTCTTCCCCTTCTCCTCCTGCCCTCAATCCCTCCCAGCATCAGAGTCTTTTCCAATGAGTCAACTCTTCTCATGAGGTGGCCAAAGTACTGGAGCTTCAGCTTTAGCATCATCCCCTCCAAAGAAATCACAGGGGTGATCTCCTTCAGGATGGACTGGTTGGATCTCCTTGCAGTCCAAGGGACTCTCAAGAGTCTTCTCCAACACCACAGCTCAAAAGCATCGATTCTTTGGCACTCAGCCTTCTTCACAGTCCCACTCTCACATCCATACATGACCACAGGAAAAACCATGGCCTTGACTAGACGGACCTCATTCGGCAAAGTAATGTCTCTGCTTTTGAATATGCTCTCTAGGTTGGTCATAACTTTTCTTTCAAGGAGCCACTGCAATTTTATGGTTGTTAGTTTCCCTAGAAAATCAGTTAAAACCATCTCTACTGTTACAGTTTGGCTAACCGATCTTACTCTGTATGGCAGACACCCATCATCATTTGTTCACTGTTGAGTTTTCAATGTTTGGACATATAATTAGAACTCAATAAAAAAATTTAGATGACTTAATGGAACAGTGAATTGAGTGATAAGTAAGAAGATGGTCATCTTATTATTGGCATGTTTTGAAAATCAAGAAGAAATAGAAAATAAGGTCAGATGTAAAATGAGGTCACATCAAGGAAAGCCAGGAATAGCAAATTAGTCATCTTCTATGCTGTACGAAAGCATAATTATTTTAGAGTTTTAGTTATCCCTTATCTCATTCTACTTTGTTGTTTCCCTCTATTAGTCCCCCACATGTCCTCCCAATGCAAATATTTAAGGTTTCATCTTGACATTTCAAATATGCTTACCAATCACAATTTTTTGAAACACCTTCTCCCTTCCAAAAGGCCACACTCTAGTGGTTTTCTACTAAATGCCCTTTTTCAGAAATTAAGTGCTTACATTACTACTCCATACTGAATTTCCTGAATGACTTTATCCATAATCACAACTTCAGTTACTTACCTACTCAGGGATAACTGACACAATTTCATCTCTAATATTCACCTCTAAGTGGAGCTTTAGCCTCATACGGCCAAGCCTGTTTTTGACATCTGCAAGTAGACTTTTCCAAGACAGGGAGCAAAGTCAGAGCTATGAAGTGCTTCTGAAAGTTTCCATAAAATGAGAATTTAAGCCTACCCATTGAATTTAGCTACCAAAGAGTTGTTTTAGTGAAGTGATAGAGGTAAAAATCTAAGTAGAGGTAAGATGAGGAATTAACAATTGATGAGGATATTGAACAAGTTAAAATGGACAAAGCTGCTGAACTTTATTATGAGATTGGTTGGCAGCTTGAGGAGAAAGTGAATATGTTTAGATTCAGGTAGGTTTCACGTTTGAGTGATCAGAAGCACAAAACAAAAGCTGTAATAGTAATGTATCTTTAAAGGGTAAGTACTATGTTACAGGAGTAAATACTATACTTTTGGCACACATTTCAGATAATTTTGTCCTCAACTTGATACAGAGCACAAGGTCTTCCAATTTACATAAGTAGATGTTTTATAGGCTGTCAAGGATTATTTATGGGTTTAATATACAGACTGCCATTCTATAAGCCAGTTATATAGGCAGCTGATGCATTCCCAAATGTGAAATGTAAAAAAAAAAAATTAAAATATGGTGTATAGAGTAAAATAGTCTGTTCCATGTGTCTTTCATCAACTGGAAATAGACAACCAAATTAACGTACTTGAGATTTTTTCTGGGTGTGATGGTTTATGTCTCAACTTCTATTAGGCTATGGTACCAGTCTAGATGTTGTGGAGGTAATTTTTAGAGGTGCTGCTACTGCTGCTAAGTAACTTCAGTCATGTCCAACTCTGTGTGACCCCATAGACGGCAGCCCACCATGCTCCAGCATCCCTGGGATTCTCCAGGCAAGAGTACTCGAGTGGGGTGCCATCGGTGACTAACATTTAAGTCAGTAAAGTTTGAGTAGAGTTCAGTTCAGTCGCTCAATCGTGTCTGACTCTTTGTGACCCCATGAATCGCAGCACGCCAGGCCTCCCTGTCCATCACTAACTCCTGGAGTTTACCCAAACTCATGTCCATCAAGTTAGTGATGCCATCCAACCATCTCATCCTCCATCGTCCCCTTCTCCTCCTGCCCTCAATCTTTCCTAGCATCACGGTCTTTTCAAATGAGTCAGCTCTTCACATCAGGTGGCCAAAGTAATGGAGCTTCAGCTTCAACATCAGTCCTTCCAATGAACACCCAGGACTGATCTCCTTTGGGATGGACTGGTTGGATCTCCTTGCAGTCCAAGGGACTCTCAAGAGTCTTCTCCAACACCACAGTTCAAAAGCATCAATTCTTCGGCGCTCAGCCTTCTTCACAGTCCAACTCTCCCATCTGTACATGACCAAGTTTGAGTAGATTACTCTTCATAATATGAGTGGACCACATTCATTTTTTTTTGAAAACTTTAAGACAAAAGACTGAAGTTTCCTGAGACACCATAACACCAACCCTTCTAATATCCAGTCTGCTTATCAAATTTGTAGATTTCAGATTTCCCAGTCTCCACATTTAAAGAGCTAATNTGTACATGACCAAGTTTGAGTAGATTACTCTTCATAATATGAGTGGACCACATTCATTTTTTTTTGAAAACTTTAAGACAAAAGACTGAAGTTTCCTGAGACACCATAACACCAACCCTTCTAATATCCAGTCTGCTTATCAAATTTGTAGATTTCAGATTTCCCAGTCTCCACATTTAAAGAGCTAATTCCTTAAAATGATATTTAGGAATGCCGGGGGCCAGCGTGAGCAACTCCACCCATGGCAAAGGTCATGAGGAAGGAGGCTTGGCATACGCAAAGGCATAATCAAGCCTCAGGAAACCCCCTGTTCCTGAGCATCTACCCCCCAAACCAGAGTCTGTTTTATGCTCTCACCTACACCCCTGACTTTACAGGGGGCTCTCCCCCATAACCATTTCTCTCGGAGAAGGAGAACATACAGCTCCAGTTGATAAAAATTCCTGGGCGTGACAGNAGCCAAGTTATTCAGCCTCTTTTCTTTGCTAATTTTCTAATCCCTCTCTATCTGTAATTAAATAAGTTTCTTCTAAGACGCCAACACCGTCCATCCTTCGAATCACCCTGGATCCACCGGGGCTGGACCCCAGCATAGGAATATATATAAAATTTCTTAATACATGCAAACACATCTTATATCCTATTGTTTTTCAAGAGAGTCCTGATTTATACACTTGGTTTGCAAATAGGCATGAAAGTCAGTTTGGAAGGAACTTACAGGACTTTCAAGCCATAGGCAATGTTCAATTTTTAAACCTGTATTGTAGTTACTTAGATATTTATTTTGGAGAAGGCAATGGCACCCCACTCCAGTACTCTTGCCAAGAAAATCCCATGGATGGAGGAGCCTGGTGGGCTGCAGTCCATAGTGTCGCTAAGAGTCGGACACAACTGAGCGACTTCACTTTCACTTTTCACTTTCATGCTTTGGAGAAGGAAATGGCAACCCACTCAAGTGTTCTTGCCTGGAAAATCGTAGGGACGGGGGAGCCTGGTGGGCTGCCGTCTGTGGGGTCGCACAGAGTCGGACATGACTGAAGCGACTTAGCAGCAGCAGATATTTATTTTACTAATATTCTTTAAAACATGTAATTCATATATATTCTCCCCAATATTAATGTACTTGACAACTGGAAAATAAAATTGTACTAGAATTGCTGTTCAAACTTTTAGTTGAATATACAGCATATATTTTAAAAAATCTAATTATTTCATTTATGAGATGATATCAGTTCTAGTTTTCTCTGTATATAAAACAGATAAGGTCTTCAAGAATCTCAGATATAACATTCTCGTCATGTGTCTGCTACATTTTTTTTTCCTTCCTTTTCCTCTTATGGCAATTTTAAAGGGAACCTTCAGGATACTATGACATATGAAATAAAAATAGTTTGACTTTAAATATCCTTCAATGAATTTAAGTTGTGATTGAATAGACTCTTAGTTTTTCTTTACAACTTTTCCATCAAAACATACTTAATTCCTTGAAATCTTGCTTAGAGATAGATAGTAAAGTGTTTAATTGAATAAACTTTTCTTTTTAATATGAACTAAACCTTGTCTTTTAGCCTCCAGATACCAGTCTCTTAATCCAACTCAAATGGAGCGCTTAATATATGTCTAATTCAGACAAACTCAGAAGCATTGCAATTAACTGGGGAAAAGTTATTTGGGATGTTTGTTATTCTTTTAGGCACAACCATATATGCAGATCCCTCCTACACAGGGCTGGCAAAAAACCTATTATATAAATGGAGCTGGCTGGAATCCTGGTATAAATCTTTTCATCTTTAGCCATGAACTGCTCAGGACTGTCAAAGAAAGGAGAAACATGAAGAATGCATTCCATTCTCTTCCTTAATCTATTTTCCATAATGAATTTGAAAGTCAACTAATTAGAGCCACATTCATTGAATTTACACCCAAAACTATGCAAAGTTTGAGGATTTCGCTCATCTCCTGGTAATATCTGATTTAGGTTTCTCATCCCATAGGCCAGGTGATTTTTAAATAACACTATTTCACCTGCAACTATGGGGACCCATTGATTCAATCTGCTTTTTAACTATCAGAGACTTTATTTTGCAATAGGAAATTTGTTGTATCCAACTCTAATCTTTAAAACGATGTTAGTTCAGTTCAGTCACTCAGCTGTTTCCAGCTCTTTGAGACCCCATGGACTGCAGCATGCAGTTAAAATGATAAGAACTGATGAAAATTGAAGTATAAGTGCTTCAGTATTACAAGTATACATGTGCATCGTCGTGATTCTGCAATATTAGGCAAACTGTATTTTGAGAAAAATATACTTTCACTAAGTAGTAATATGCTTTGATTTTTTTCTGTGCAATCCAAAATGAGTTAAAAAGGTGAAATTACTGAATGTTAGGTTTCTTTCTTTATGCAAGATTTACGAACTGAAACTGTCACCCTAAGTTTACATTATCACCATTTATAATAAAATACCAATTAAGTCACAAGACAAAAAAATAACTGAAACTATGTGATCACAAAACATATCATTCTGGACTTTGTTTAATATGAAAGTGGTTCTGAATTCATTAAAATGAATTTCCTTTAGACACGTTCAGTTCACCTTCTGTGAGATTTATTTGTTTGCAAATTGGGTTATTTGGCCAGTGATAAGACATCAAGGAATGAATGAGAGAACTGTTTCCCTTTGCTCCAGTGAAAGTTCAGCCACATTCTTCATAGGGGTTGAGTTGTTTTCCACTTCTAAATTCCAGTCACTCCTCATTGATTTTAGAAAAAAAAGATGTTTATGTAGTGACAATATAACTATTTTATAAAAAGTAACAGATTTTCCAGATTTTCATTACTGATCCTGAATTTTTTTTTTTAATCTTTTGGCTTTGCTGTATTTTTTCCCAAAGGCCTGTATAATAGAAAAAACAAATGAACAAACTGAAATAAAGTTTTATTTTTAATTGAGGTATGATTGATTTAAAATTATATTCACTTCAGATGTACAATTTAATGATATGATATTTGTATATATTGCAAAATGATCATCGTTATAAGTGTGGTTAGCATTGTTCTCTATATATAGTGACAAATGAATTTCTTCCCTGTCATGAGTATTTTAAAATTTTACTCTCTTAGCGAGTTTCAAATACGTATCTTTATATTATTAACTATAGCCACCATGTTGTACATTATTTCCCCATGATTATTTCTTTTATAACTGGAAAGTTGGAATAAAAGTAATTTTTAATTCAAGTATACAATAAGCTGAGTAAACTGAATCTTCAGTGAGTTTTATATTGAATATTGGGGTGTTTTGTTTGTTTTGCTGAGATTTTTTCTGGTGAGCACTAAATCTCAGTTGCTTCCTAATTTTTGGTCTAGAAGAAATACAAGGATATTAGGGAAGTGGGTTATGGCTGGAAACTTCATTTCTCAAGTTCAAGTATAGTATTAATGTGAGGAATAGATAAAATTAGAAGTTTTAGGTCCTTAAATTTCACCAGTTACAGGTATAAGCATATTATAATTCAAGCATTATAATTACCTACAAAGTAATTGTGATTATTCTCCTAATGTTGCAAATGAAGAAATCAAGTCAGAAAGAAGTAAAGTAACCTTCATTTTAAAAGCAATGGAAAAGAACTGGTTTACATAGTGGTCTATTTCAAATATTTGAGCATTTTAAAATACAAGAATAGAAAAAAATGCAAGTTATTTATTCAGGAGATAAATGTGTGCCTCTCTTACTACAGCTTAATTGCCAATTTATATAGAACAAGAGAAAAAAAAATTTTTTTTTTTTTTTTGGTCACTGAGATAGTTTTAGTCTGCTTTTGCAATTCCATGTTGAAAATTATATTCACTTATATTCAGCTTATTGACCTATCTTGTAAATTTTGGACTTGCCAGCCTCCATAATCACATAAACAAATCCCTTAAAATAAATAAATCTCTCTCTCACGCACATATTCTCTCTCACAAACACACTATCCATCTTTAAATAGAAGAAAATAAATAAGGAAACATGTTACATGATAATACATAAACTTCTTCGATTGAAAATGAAGCAGAAATAAGAATAGAGTTTTCTAGGACTCAAGATTTAAATTTCAAATAGGGGATGAAGAATAGATAGTATTCTTAAGTTGTAAAGGAAAAGATAGGATAAGATTTGCAGATAATGATAAGATAGTTCCAGCCTGAGAGAAAGAAAGTTGAAAGGCCCTAAAATGGGAGCGAGTCTGGTATGTCCAAGAAAGAGCTAAGTGGGCAGTGTATCTGGACAACAGTGAGCAAGAGGGAGTGATGAGAAAATAGATCATAAAGACAATGAGGGACAAAGTCATGCTAAAGATTGTTGAGATTTTGACTTTTAGGTGAATGAGATGGGGAGACTTTGGAAGGTTTAAGTAGAGGAATGACATGTTCTAACTTTGGTTCATGTGGATTATCCTGGCTACTGTGTTCAGAATCAAACATATGTATATTTATGGCAGATTCATGCTGATTTTTGGCAGAAATCAACAAAATTCTGTAAAGCAATCAATCTTTGCATATATATATATATATATATATATATATATATATAAAGAGTCAATCTCATAGTAAAGGATTTCTTAGAGGGAATAATTTTATACAATGTGAGGCCTAAGAATGTGTGAAGTTCTTAGGGCAAAGAGTCAGGAGAAGACCATGAGAGGCTTACAGCCCATGGGCACAAGCCAAAACTTGTCCAGAGAATGTTAGGAAGGAAAGAACAGGAAAGGCTGAAATTTAGCAAGCATGAGCCAGAACTCTTCCACAAGGTGGAGTCTTTCTCTCCCACAAAGACCTAAACCCTCTTTTAAAGGTTTTCCAAGTGATTAGGTTAAATGCCCTAAAGCTAATATTCTCAGTTTAAATCAGTTGATTATGGATTTAATCTACAAAATGAAGGCACTTATTCTGAAAAAGAAGGCAGAGGAGCCAGAGATCAAATTACTAACATTCTTTGAATGATATAAAAAGCCAGAGAATTCCAGAAAACCATTTACCTCTACTTCATTGACTATGCTAAAGTCTTTGACTATGTAGATCACAACAAACTGGAAAATTCTTAAAGACATGGGAAGACCAGACCACCTTACCTGCCTCCTGAGAACCATATATGCAGGTCAAGAAACAACAGAACCAGATGTGGAACAATGGACTGGTTCTAAATTGAGAAAGGAGTACTTCAAGTTTGTATATTGTCAACATGCTTATTTAACTTATATGCAGAGTACATCATGCGAAATGTCAGGCTAGATGAAGCACAAGCTGGAATCAGGATTGCCAGGAGAAACATCAATAAACTCAGATATGCAGATGATACCAACTTTATGACAGAAAGCAAAGAGGAATTAAAAGAGCCTCTTGATGAAAGTGAAAGAGGACACTGAAAAACCTGGTTAAAACTCAAAATTCAAAAAATGAAGATCATGGCATCTAGTCCCATAACTTCATGGCAAATAGATGGGGAAACAACGAAAGCAGTGAGAGACTTTAGTTTCTTGGGCTTCAGAATCACTGTGGATGGTGACTGCAAATATGAAATTAAAAGACACTTGCTCCTTGGAAGAAAAACATTGACAAACCTAAATAGCATATTTAAAAAATGGAGAGAACAAGATGGTAGAGGAGGATGTGGAGTACATCTCTCTCTACAGATACATCAGGAATACACCTTTAGACACAGAAGTGCATGCAGAACACCAGCTGAGAGCGGCCAGGAGTACCTAACCAGTGGAAAATAATATATAGAACCACACAAAACTCTGTGGGATGAAGGAACTAGGGGGAAAAACAAGAGTGTTAGAGGGACTTGGCGGGTAGGGGAACTGAAGCAGGGGACCAATCCCCACATCAGGGCAACTGTCTAAATCAGAGGAGAAACATTTAAGGCTGAGAGGGAAACAGCTGATCTGTGGCACCCTAAATGGAATGAGAATCAGACAGTCCTTGCCACAGCCATACATACCCTGGAGAAGGATGCTGGAAGGCACAGCAGCTGGGAGCCAGAGTTTAGGGATTTTGGCATAATCCCCCAGCGAGGGATGCTGTTAACTGCAGAAAGACTGATCAAGGAGATGTGAGGGAGGAGACTGTGGTGGGAAATGTCTGTGGGGGAGGAAAGAGGGCAGCCATGCAAGCAAGCCGGTGCTGCTGAGTTATGCATAGGGGATGGAGTCATCACCATAGCCTCTCTCTCCCCACAAGCCAGCATCGGCAGCTAAACAACAGAGCCTGGCCCATCAAATGCCTGCCACCCTGAACTACAGAGCAGGACCCCGCCCAGGGTGCCCCTTTATGTGCCTGATGCACCAGTCTACAGAGTAGGACCCCAATTAGGGGCACCCCTCTATGTGTGTGATGCACCGAATAACAGAGAAGGACTCCAGGCAAGGGAGCCCTCTAATTACCTGAGCAGGCTGAGCTACAGAGAAAGACTGGCCAAAGAGGCCCTCTGATCACTAGCTACAAGAGGCTCAAAAAAAAAAAAAAAAAAAGACTTNAATAACAGAGAAGGACTCCAGGCAAGGGAGCCCTCTAATTACCTGAGCAGGCTGAGCTACAGAGAAAGACTGGCCAAAGAGGCCCTCTGATCACTAGCTACAAGAGGCTCAAAAAAAAAAAAAAAAAAAAGACTTTGATAGGGCCATAACTCCAGGGGTGGAGGCAAGGGTCCCTGCAAGCCAAGCAGCTGTGCTACCTTAGCACTGGGGCAGTGCTGCCACAGGCTAAAAAAAAAAAAAAAATCTTACATCTATGTGCACAGGGTCGCTTTGGTCATGTCCAACTCTTTGCGATCCTGTAGACTGTGGCCTGTCAGGCTTCTCTGTCAGGGGGGGTTCTCCAGGGAAGAATACTGGAGTGTATTGGCTGATATTGGTTGCCGTACCCTTCTAGAGCACTATATGTCCAACTACCCTAGCCGCCAACCACCCCCCCCCCCGAGTACCTGGTGCTGCCAGAACCCCTACAACCCAAGCAGCTGCACCACCTTCATNTGTAGACTGTGGCCTGTCAGGCTTCTCTGTCAGGGGGGGTTCTCCAGGGAAGAATACTGGAGTGTATTGGCTGATATTGGTTGCCGTACCCTTCTAGAGCACTATATGTCCAACTACCCTAGCCGCCAACCACCCCCCCCCCCGAGTACCTGGTGCTGCCAGAACCCCTACAACCCAAGCAGCTGCACCACCTTCATACCTGGCCCTCACAGTGACAAACACAAATCTTGCAGGACAGCCTCAAGAGCAAACACCAGTGGACGACCCACATGCAGAGGTGGAAATAAAACCACAATTAAAACCTAGGGCAGTATGTCTAAGGAATAAGATTCAAAACCCTCCCACCAGCTTTACAAGCTGTAGATTAAATCCACACGATCAACTAGGCAGACTCTGTGACTATGGACTATATAAAAGGTCATTGAGAGCTCCCACAAAAGAAAACACACTAGCTCTGGTAGCTGTGGACATTGGAGACAAGAGCACACAGGAACAGGACCAGAGTAGAAACTGAGCTGCCCCGACAGCAGGTGCAAAGATCAGCACAGTGGTGGACAGCATCCTAGGGAGGTGAGGGGGTTGTGACTCCCAGCGAGGGAAAGGACTCTGACAGCAGTGACAAGAAAAACATTTATTATTCTTCCTTTATCTTGTTCTGTAGATTCTTTTGGATTTCTTTTTTCCTTTTTTCCCCACTATGTGGTAGTTGTCAATTTTATTGGCACTATGAAATCTAATTAGCTTTTGAAATTTTTTTCCTCAGTCGCATTTTTTTTAACGTGAATTTTACTTTTTTTTTTTTTTTTTCCGTCTCAGGTGTACATGAGTTCCCAATCTTGAATCCCCCCACCCCAACTCCCAACCCATATCAACTCTCTGGATCATCCCCGTGCACCAGTCCCAGGANTTGGATGAAGGGTGTCTCCTCACCACCGCCCTTCCTGACCTTCAACGTGGGATAGCTCCTCTAGGCCCTACTGTGCCAGCACAGCCACCGCTCCTTGGATGCGGGTTGATCTTCCGGGCTCCTGACCCTGGCCTCGGACGTGGGGTGGCTCCTCTCGGCTGTGCTGAGTGTGCCAGTCGTCGTAGCCACTTGCACTGAGTGCGCCAGCTGTCGCAGCCACTTGCACTGAGTGTTAATTAATGAGTGGCTCTTCCCAGCCCCCGAACCTGGCCTCGGATGTAAGGTGGCTCTTCCTGGCCCCCGACCCTGGCCTCGGGCACAGGGTGGTTCCTCCCGGCCGCTGCCCCTGACCTCGTATGCGGGGTGGCTCCTCTCAACTGTTCCTGTGCCGTCACAGCTTGACACTCTCGGCCACTGTCTCTGTCCTCCAACGTGGGGTAGCTCCTCTCGGCCGTGCTGAGTGTGCCGACCCACCCGGCCATCGCAGCTGCTTGCGCTGAGTGCCTGTGCTCCCCAGCCCTGGGTGGACCAGCAGGGAGCAGGATGCGGGGGCCAGTGCAGTGGATGAAAGCTAGGAAGGAAGGCAAGGACGCAACTCCAGAAGCAGGCAAACTCCTAGAATGGCCTGAATGGAAGAATGTCTAATGAGGAGCAAGCCTCAGTCACATTTTTTATTATTGTTATAAACCTTTGCATCTACATTGGGCTTTTGCAGTTCTGTGGAGTTTTCCTTTTTTTTTTTTCTTTCTTTCTTTTTTTTTTAAACATATTATTATTTTTCTGCACTTATTCCTTTGTTTGCTTTTCCTACTGTTCTTTCCCCCTTGCAGTTAATCTTTAACTTATATGAATCTTCTTTCTTTACCTCTATTTAACTTTGCATATCTATTCTTTCTTTCTTTCCTTTCCTTTCAACATATTTGTTAGTTTTGTTTCATTGCTTTATTCTTCAGTTGGCACCTGGGCTTTAGTTTTGTTTTCCATTCTGTGCTTTAGTTAGTTTTGTTCTTAACTGATAAATATAATTCTTGATTTCCNTTTTCCTTTTTTTTTTTTCTTTCTTTCTTTTTTTTTTAAACATATTATTATTTTTCTGCACTTATTCCTTTGTTTGCTTTTCCTACTGTTCTTTCCCCCTTGCAGTTAATCTTTAACTTATATGAATCTTCTTTCTTTACCTCTATTTAACTTTGCATATCTATTCTTTCTTTCTTTCCTTTCCTTTCAACATATTTGTTAGTTTTGTTTCATTGCTTTATTCTTCAGTTGGCACCTGGGCTTTAGTTTTGTTTTCCATTCTGTGCTTTAGTTAGTTTTGTTCTTAACTGATAAATATAATTCTTGATTTCCTTTCTTCACCATGTAAATCTACTCTATTTTTGTTGGACGGTTTTTACTTTGCTCGTGAGTGTATATGTAATGTGCATATTCCATTATTTTAATCATTATTTGCCAGATTTTATAACTTCCATTTGTCTGGAGTTCATTCTGGTTTCTCATTTTTGCAAATTTGTTTTAATCTCACTTAATGCCATAACAAACCCTGAGCCTTTGGAGTGGGAGCACTGACTCTAAGACCCTAGAGTACCAGAGAACTAACCAAAGGGAATATCAAATTGTGAGAACTCACACAAAGGAAACCACTTGGATACAAGACCTGGGATCACCCAACTACCAGTCACACCCTGTGCAGGATGCCTCATCTAAACAACAAAGAAAACAAAAATACAAACCAGATCATCAGCAGACAGGATTACCACCTCACTCAGCTTTGCCCATCAGAGGAAAAACAAGCAAACAAAAATTCAGCACAAATCTCACACTATAGGAAGGTTACACAAACCACTGGACCAACCTTAGAAGGGCAGAAACCAAAACGAAGAAAGAATTCAACCTTGAAGCCTGAGAAAAGGTGACCTCAAACACAATAAGTTTAAAAACAAATAATGAAAAGGAAGAGAAATACTACACAAGTGAAGGAACAAAGTAGAAACACAGCAGTCCAAATAAATGAAGAGGAAATAGGAAAACTCCCTGAAAAAGAATTCAGAATAATGATAGCAAAGATGATCAAAAACTTTGAAAATAAAATGGAGAAAATGCAAGAATTAATTAACAAAGACCTAGAAGAATTAAAGAATAAACATACAGAGACAAACAACACAATTACCAAAATTAAAAATACTCTCTAAGGAATCAGTAGCAGAATATCTGAAGCAGAAGAATGAATCAGTGGGCTGGAAGATAAGATGGTGGAAATAAATTCCGAGGAGCAGAATAAAGTAAAAAGAATGAAAAGAACTGAGGACAGTCTCAAAGACCTCTGGAACAATATTAAACACACCAACGTTCACATTATAGGGGTCTCAGAGGAAGAAGAGAAAAAAGAAAGGGTATGAGAAAAATTTTGAAGAGATTATAGTTGAAAATTTCCCCAACATGGAAAAGGAAATAGTCAGTCAAGTCCAAGAGGCACAAACAGTCCCATATAGGATAAATCCAAGGAAAAACACACCAAGACACATACTAATCAAACTAAAAAAAACTAAACATAAAGAAAGAATATTAAAAGCAGCAAGGGAGAAGTGACAAGGAACATAAAAGGGTAACCCCATATGCTTAAAAGATGATCTTTCAGCAGAAACTCTGTAAGACAGGAGGGAATGGCAGGATACATTTAAAATACTGAAAGGGAAATATCTACAACCAAGATTACTGTACCTAGCAAGGATCTCATTCAAAACTGGTGGAGAAATAAAAAGCTTTTCAGAAAAACAAAACTTAAGAGAATTCAGTACCACCAAACCAGCTTTACAACAAATGTTAAAGGGATTTATATAGTCAAGAAATACAAGAGAAGGAAAGAGATCTACAAAATTAACCCCTCACCATTAAGAAAATGACAATAGAAATGTGTGTGTGTGTGTGTGTGTGTGTGTGTGTGTGTGTGTATTATTACTTTAAATGTAAATGGATTAAATGCTCCAACCAAAAGAAATAGACTGACTGAATGGATACAAAAAACAAGACCCATATTATGCTGTCTACAAGAAACCCACTTCAGACTAAAGACACATATAGATTGAAAGTGAGAGTATGGAAAAATATATTCCATGCACATGGGAAGAAAAAGTTGCAGTAGCAATCCTCATATCAGATAAAATATACCTTAAAGTAAAGAATATTACAAGAGATAAGGAAGAACACTACATAATCATCAAGGGATCAATCCAAGAGGAAGATATAACAGTTGTAAATATCTATGCATCAAACATAGGAGCACCTCAGTACATAAGACAAACACTAACAGATATAAAAGGAGAAATTGACAGTAGCACAATAGTAAGAAGCTTTAACACCCCACTCACATCAATGGACAGATCATCAAAACAGAAAATTAATAAGGAAACACAAGTCTTAAGTGATACATTAGAAAAGATGGATCTCATTCATATCTTCAGATATTCCATCCAAATGCAGAAGAATACACCTTCTTCTCAAGTGCACATGGAACATTCTCCAGGATAAACCACATCTTGGGTCACAAATGAAACCTCAGTAAATTTAAGAAAATTGAAATCATATCAAGCATCTTCTCCAACCACAGTGTTATGAGACTAGATATCAATTACAAGAAAAAAAAAACTGTAAGAAACACAAGCACATGGAGATTCAACAACATGTTTGTAAATAACCTACAGGTTACAATAAAATCAAAAGGGAAAAAAAATTCTAGAAACAAAGGACAATGGAAACACGACAACTCAAAACCTATGGGATACAGCAAAAGGAGTTCTAAGAGGGACGTTTATAGCAATACAATCCTAACTCAACATACAAGAAAAACATTGAATAGAAAACCTAATTTTACACCTAAAACAACTGGAAAAAGAAGAACAACCTCCAAAAAATTAATAGAAGGAAAGAAATCATAAAGATCTGAGCAGAAATAAATGAAAATGAAAGAAACAGTAGTAAAGATTAATAAAACTAAAAGCTACTTCTGTGAGAAGATAAACAAAATTGAAAAGCCATTAGCCAGACTCATCAAGAAGAAAAGAGAGAAGAATCAAATCAACAAAATTAGAAACAAAAAGGGGAGAGGTTACAAGAGACAATGCAGAAATACAAGGGAGTGTAAAAGACTATTATGAACAACTATATGACAATAAAATGGATAATCTGGAAGAAATGGACAGATTCTTAGAAAACTTTAATCTTCCAAGACTAAACCAGGAAGAAATAGAAATTATTAACAACCCAATTACAAGCACTAAAATTGAAGCTGTGATCAAAAATCTCCCCAAAAATAAAAGCCTAGGACAAGATGGCTTCACAGGAGAATTCTATCAAACATTTAGAGACAAACTAATGCCCATCCTACCAAAATTCTTTCAAAAAATTGCAGAGAAGGAACACCCAAATTCATTCTACAAGGCCACCATTACCCTGATACCAAAACCAGGGAACGACAACACATACCAAAAAAAAAAAAATCACTAATGGACAAAGATGCAAAACTCCTCAACAAAATTTTATCAAACAGAATTTAGCAACACATCAAAAAGCTCATACACTATGATCAAGTTGGGTTTATTCCAGGCATTCAATAATTCTTCAACACATGCAAATCAATGTGATACACCATATTAGCATATTGAAAGATAAAATCCATATGATAATCTCAATGGATACAAAAAAAAAGCCTTTGACAAAATTCAGTACCAATTTATGATTCAGTTCAGTCACTCAGTCATGCCGACTCTTTGCAACCCCATGAACTGAAGCACACCAGGCCTCCCTGTCCATCACCATCTCCTGTAGTCACCCAAACCCTTGTCCATTGAGTCAGTGATGCCATCCAGCCATCTCATCCTCTGTCGTCCCCTTTCCCTCCTGCCCTCAATCTTACCCAGCATCAGGGTCTTTTCAAACGAGTTAGCTCTTTGCATCAGATGGCCTAAGTATTGGAGCTTCAGCTTCAACATCAGTCCCTCAAATGAACACCCAGGACTGATCTCCTTCAGGATGGACTGGTTGGATTTCCTTGTAGTCCAAGGGACTCTCGAGAGTCTTTTCCAACACCACAGTTCAAAAGCATCAATTTTTCTGTGCTCAGCTTTCTTTATAGTCCAATTCTCTTCAAAAAAATGGGCATTAGAACCTACCTCAACACGGTAGAGGCAATATATGATAAGCATACAACAAACATTTTTCTCAGTTGTGAAAAACTGAAAGCATTCCTCCTAAGATCAGGCACAAGACATGGGTGTCCACTTTTACCACTATTATTCAACCCAGTTATGAAAGTCCGAGCTATAACAATCAGAGAAGAAAAAGAAATAAAAGGAATCCAGATCAGAAAAGAAGCAAAGGTCTCACTATTTGCAGATGACATGATGCTATACATAGAAAACCTTAAAGATAGTATCAGAAAATTACTAGAGCTAATCAGTGAACTTAGCAAACTTGCACAATACAAAATCAATACACAGAAATCACTTGAATTTCTATATACTAACAATGAAAAATCAGAAAGAGAAATTAAGGAATCAATCCCATTCACCTTTGTAACAAAATGAACTAAATATCTAGGAATAAACTTCCTTAAGGAGACAAAAGAACTGTACACTGAAAATCATAAGACGACAATGAAAGAATTCAAAGATGACATAAACAGATGGAGAGATATTCCATGTTCCTGGATAGGAAGAATATATATTGTGAAAATGACTATATTACCAAACACAGTCTATAAATTCAGTGTGATCTCTATCAAATTACCAGTGGCATGTTTCACAGAACTAGAACAAAAAATTTCACAATTCATATGGAAACACAAAAGACACCAAGTAGCCAAAGCATTATTGAAAAAATAAATGGAGCAGAGGAATCAATCTTTCTGACTTCAGATTATACTACAAAGTTGCAGACATCAGAACAGTATGGTTCAGTTCAGTTCAGTTCAGTCATTCAGTCGTGTCTGACTCTTTGCAACCCCATGAATCGCAGCACGCCAGGCCTCCCTGTCCATCACCAACTCCTGGAGTTCACTCAGACTCATGTTCATCGAGTCAGTGATGCCATCCAGCCATCTCATCCTCTGTCATCCCCTTCTCCTTCTGCCCCCAATCCCTCTCAGCATCAGAGTCTTTTCCAATGAGTCAACTCTTTGCCTGAGGTGGCCAAAGTACTGGAGCCTCAGCTTTAGCATCATTCCTTCCAAAGAAATCCCAGGGCTGTTCTCCTTCAGAATGGACTGGTTGAATCTCCTTGCAGTCCAAGGGACTCTCAAGAGTCTTCTCCAACATCACAGTTCAAAAGCATCAAGTCTTTGGTGCTCAGCCTTCTTCACAGTCTAACTCTCACATCCATACATGACTACTGGAAAAACCATAGCCTTGATTAGACGGACCTCAGTCGGCAAAATAATATCTCTGCTTTTGAATATGCTATCTATGTTGGTCATAACTTTTCCTCCAAGGAGTAAATGTCTTTTGGTTTCATGGCTGCAGTCACCATCTGCAGTGATTTTGGACCCCAGAAAAATAACGTCTGACACTGTTTCAATTGTTTCCCCATGTATTTCACATGAAGTAATGGGACCAGATGCCATGATCTTCATTTTATGAATGTTGAGCTTTAAGCCAACTTTTTCACTCTCCTCTTTCACTTTCATCAAGAGGCTCTTTAGTTCCTCTTCACTTTCTGCCATAAGGGTGGTGTCATCTGCATGTCTGAGGTGATTGATATTTCTCCCAGGAATCTTGATTCCAGCTTGTGTTTCTTCCAGTCCAGCGTTTCTCATGATGTACTCTGCATGTAAGTTAAATAAGCAGGGTGACAATATACAGCCTTTACGTACTCCTTTTCCTATTTGGAACCAGTCTGTTGTCCCATGTCCAGTTCTAACTGTTGCTTCTTGACCTGCATACAGATTTCTCAAGAGGCAGATCAGATGGTCTGGTAGTCCCATCTCTCTCAGAATTTTCCACAGTTTATTGTGATCCACAAAGTCAAAGGCTCTGGCATAGTTAATAAAGCAGAAATAGATGTTTTTCTGGAACTCTCTTGCTTTTTCCATGATCCAGTGGATGTTGGCAATTTGATCTCTGGTTCCTCTGCCTGGCTTGGAGAATTTTGAGCATTACTTTACTAGCATGGGAGATGAACACAATTGTGTGGTAGTTAGAGCATTTTTTTGGCCTTGCCTTTCTTTGGGATTGGAATAAAAACTGACTTTTTCCAGTCCTGTGGCCACTGCTGAGTTTTCCAAATTTGCTGGCATATTGAGTGCAGCACTGTCACAGCATCATCTTTCAGGATTTGGAATAGCTCAACTGGAATTCCATCACCTCCACTAGCTTTGTTCCTACTGATGCTTTCTAAGGCCCACTTGACTTCACATTCCAGGATATCTGGCTCTAGATGAGTGGTCACACCATCATGATTATCCAGGTCATGAAGATCTTTTTTGTACAGTTCTTCTCTGTATTCTTGCCACCTCTTCTTAATATCTTCTGCTTCTGTTAGGTCCATACCATTTCTGTCCTTTGTTGTGTTCCTCTTCACATGAAGTGTTCCCTTGGTATCTCTCATTTTCTTGAAGAGATCTCTAGTCTTTCCCATTCTGTTCTTTTCCTCTATTTCTTTGCATTGATCATTGAAGAAGGCTTTCTTATCTCTTCTTGCTACTCTTTGGAACTCTGCATTCAGATGCTTATATCTTTCCTTCTCTCCTTTGCTTTTCAGCTCTCTTCTTTTCACAGCTATTTGTAAGGCCTCCCCAGACAGCCATGTTGCCTTTTTGCATTTCTTTTCCATGGGGATGGTCTTGATCCCTGTCTCCTTTACAATGTCAGGAACCTCATTCCATAGTTCATCAGGCACTCTATCTATCAGATCTAGGCCATTAAATCTATTTCTCATTTCCATTGTATAATCATAAGGGATTTGATTTAGGTCATATCTGAATGGTCTAGTAGTTTTCCCTACTTTCTTCAATTTAAGTCTGAATTTGGTAATAATGAGCTCATGATCTGAGCCACAGTCAGCTCCTCGTCTTGTTTTTGTTGACTGTATAGAGCTTCTCCATCTTTGGCTGCAAAAAATGTAATCAATCTGATTTCAGTGTTGCCCATCTGTTGATGTCCATGTGTAGAGTCTTCTCTTGTGTTGTTGGAAGAGGGTGTTTGCTATAACCACTGCATTTTCTTGGCAAAACTCTATTAGTCTTTGACCTGCTTCATTCCGTATTCCAAAGCCAAATTTGCCTGTTACTCCAGGTGTTTCTTGACTTCCTACTTTTGCATTCCAGTCCTCTATAATGAAAAGGACATCTTTTTTGTGTGTTATTTCTAAAAGGCCTTATTTGGTACAAAAACAGAAATATAGACCAATGGAACAAAAGAGAAAGTCCAGAAATAAACCCCTGAACCTGGGGGTACCTTATTTTTTACAAAGGGGGCAAGTATATACAAAGGGGCAAAGACACTCTCTTCAATAAATAGTGCTGGGAAAACTGGACAACCACGTGTAAAAGAATGAAATTAGAACAATTCCTAACACCATGCACAAAAATAAAGTCAAAATGGATTGAAGACCTAAATGTAAGACCAGAAACTCTTAGAGGAAAACATAGGCAGAACACTCAATGATATAAATCAAAGCAAGATCCTCTATAAAATAAAAATGAAGCAAACAAGTGGGACCCGTTTAAACTTAAAACCTTTACACAGCAAAGGAAACAAGCAAGGTGAAAAGACAACCTTCAGAATGGAAGAAAACAATAGAAACTGAAACAACTGACAAAGGATTAATTTCCAAAATATACAAGCAGCTCACACAACTCAATACCAGAAGAACAAAACTACCAAATCAAAAAGTGGGGGAAAGACCTAAACTGACATTTCTCCGAAGAAAACATATAGATGGCTAACAGATACATGAAAAGATGCTGAACATAACTCATTACCAGAAAAATGCAAATCAAAACCACAATGAGACATCACCTCACACTGGTGACAATAAATGCTGGAGAGGGTGTGAAGGAAAGGTAACTCTCTTTCACTGTTGGTGGGAATGTAAATTTATACAGCCACTATGGATGATGGTATGGAGATTCCTTAAAAAAAAAAAAAAAAAAAACTAGGAATAAAACTACCATACGACCCAGCAATCCCACTTCTAGGCATATACCCTGAGGAAACTAAAATTGAAAAAGAAGCATGTATCCCATGGTTCACTGCAGCACTATTTACAATAGCTAGAAAATGGAAGCAACCTAGATGTCCATCAACAGATGAATGGATAAAAAAATTGTGGTACATATATACAATAGAATATTACTCAACCATAAAAAGGAAGGCATTTGAGTCAGTTCTGATGAGGTGGGTGAACATAGAACCTATTATACAGAGTGAAGTGAGTCAGAAAGAGAAAGATAAATATCATATTCTAACACATATATATGGAATATAGAAAATTGGTACTGAACAATTTATGCACAGGGCAGCAGTGAAGAAACAGACACAGAGAATAGACTTATGGTCAAGGGGAAAGGAGAAGAGAGGGTGAGATGTATGGAAAGAGTAACATGGAAACATTACCATATGATATAAAATAGATAGCTAACAGGAATTTGCTGTATGGCTCAGGAAACTCAAACAGAAGCTCTCTATCAATCTAGAGTGGTGGGATGGAGTGGGAGATGGGAGGGAGGTGCAAAAGGGATGGGATATATGTATAACTGTGGTTGATTCATGTTGAGGTTTGACAGAAAGCAACAAAATTCTGTAAAGCAATTATCCTTCAATTAAAAAAAAAAAAAGCAGAGACTTTCATTTGCCAAGAAAGGTCCCTATAGTCAAAGTTATGGTTTTTCCAGTAGTCGTGTGAAGAACTGATGCCTTGGAACTATGGTGCTAGAAAAGACTCTTGAGAGGCCCTTGCACAGCAAAGAGATCAAAACAGTCAACCCTATAGGAAATCAACTTTGAATATTTATAGGAGGGACTGATGCTGAAGCTGAAGCTCCAATACGTTGGTCACTGGTTGCCAAGAGCTGACTTGTTGGGAAAGACCCCGATGCTGGGAATTATTGAAGGCAGGAGGAGAAGGGAAAGACAGAGGATGAGATGCTTGAATGGCATCACCAACTCAGTGGACCTGAGGTTGAGCAATCTCTAGGAGCTGGTTGAAGAACAAGGAAGGCTGGCATGCTGCAGTCTACAGGGTGGCAAAAAGTTGGACATGACTGAGCAATTGAACAACAAGAACAATCACCAAGATTAGTGTTTTACTGAATAATTGGGAAGAACTATGGCTGAAGACTCTTGAGAGTCACTTGGACTGCAAGGAGATGCAACCAGTCCATTCTGAAGGAGATCAGCCCTGGGATTTCTTTGGAAGGAATGATGCTGAAGCTGAAGCTCCAGTACTTTGTCCACCTTATGCGAAGAGTTGACTCATTGGAAAAGACTGTGATGCTGGGAGGGATTGGGGGCAGGAGGAGAAGGGGACGACAGAGAATGAGATGGCTGGATGGCATCACTGACTCAATGGCCGTTAGCCTGAGTGAACTCCGGGAGTTGATGATGGACAGGGAGGCCTGGCATGCTGCGATTCATGGGGTCACAAAGAGTCGCACTCGACTGAGCGACTGAACTGAACTGAACTGATGGCTACCCACTTCAGTATTGTGGCCTGCAGAATTCTATGGACCAAGGAGCCTCCACAGTCCGTGGAGTTCCAAAGAGTGGGACATGACTGAGTGATTTTCATTTTCACTTTTTTCATGTTTATGCTGGGCTTCCCAGGTGGCACACTGGTAATGAATGTGTTTGCCAATGCAGGAGACATAGTAGATTTCGGTTTGATTCCAAGATTGGTAAGATCCCCTGGAGAAGGAAATGGCAACCTGTTCCAATATTCTTGCCTGAAAAATTCTAGACAGAGGAGCCCGTTGGGCTAAAATCCATGGAATCACAAAGAGCTGGACACGACTCAGGATAGCACACAGCATGGTGTTTATGCTATAAAACTATGTTGATGCTCTAAACTGTGTTTATGCTTTTCTTTGATTTTCCACCTCCTATATGAGACTACTCTTTTAGCTTACCCTCTCCAGAAGCGTTCTAAAAGAGAATTCTAGGGAATATAGTTTAGCCTAACTGAGTTTTTAAATCATAAAGACATTGTAGGAAGAAGGAAGAGTATCAGAAACGCTAATTAGTCAATAACATAATAATCAGAACAAGAGATTATGGTGGCAGAAAAGAAAAAAATTTTGAAAGAGGAGGGTCACGGACAGACTCAAGCAGTTTGATGGTCTCAAGGCCTACATTCATGACTGTGAGACCGGGAGCAATAGAAAGCAGGGATATCTTCAGGGTTCCAGAGAGTTCTGTAGTCCTCTATTTACTGGACACTTGGAGGCTGGGATAAGGATGGTTTTATGTTTTCTGTTTTGTTATAGCAGAAACTTTCTTGGGGCCTCCCTAGCCTCACTCTAACAAAATGTTGTCAGCTTCAGCTTCCTCAATTCCTTTAGGGAATTCCTTCCTCAGTGCCTTTAGGGAAATTAACAAAATGCCTTTTACATGTTTAGCCCTTAGTAAGCACACACAGTCTTTCCCTTCTCTAGGGGCTCTTATCAACCCAGGGATGGAATTCAGGTCTCCCATGTTACAGGCAGATTCTTTACCAGCTGATCCACAAGGGAAGCCCTTCACACACACAAGCACCAGTTACTTATCATTACTGTCTTCAAGCCATCGAAACAGTAGAGTCAGATTTCCTTTTTTCAATAAGTTATTAGATCAGCTTCCATGGAAATCATATTTTTGTTTTTCTTTAAATTGCAACAGAAGATCCCTGGAGGAAGGCTGGAAATCCATTCCAGTATTCTTGTCTGGAGAATCCCATGGACAGAGGAGCCTGGTGGGCTATACAGTCCACGGGGTCACAAAGAGTCAGGCACAACTGAGCATGTGCACAGACACACACACACACACACACACACACACACACACACACACACTGCAATATTAGAACTTTTAAATTATTAAGGAGCTAAAATATGTTAACGTCATAGTTTTAGAGCCAATCAAACTGAGTTTCAATCACAAGGCTGCAGTCTTTTATGGCTGGACAATCTTGGGGGACTCACTTATTTCTTTTGCATAGTTCATTACCTGGCAGAGTTCTTCTGAGGTAAAAGGAAAGATCTACAAGGAATTATCTATTTGATTCATTGAAGGCTCCTGATTAATGCCATTTTCATTTTTCTCTGAGGCCAATAAGGAGACATAGCTTTCAGGGGTTCATTTCATCCATTCCTGTTGTAGGACCAAAGAACTGGCTCAGTGGAGCTGAAGTCCTCAGCAGAAAAAAAGACTGATTCCAGCTCTTGAAATTCCTCTTTCTAACAAGGCACTTTCTCCAACTAGGGAGCTTCCCTTTTGGTTCACAACCTACTAAGGTTCTTAAACTCTCATTTTATGGATACAAAGACAGAGAGGTCAAGCTTCCTCCAACAGGCTTTCTCTTCTGTGGCCCTAAGGACATACAGGACATTGCAAATCAGCAGCTTATGTGATCCTTGGTATATTTCTGCTCATAGGTTTGTTTTTGTTTTTTTTCCCCTGGGAAAAGACGGGAAAACAGTGGAAACAGCGCCAGATTTTATTTTGGGGGGCTCCAAAATCACTGCAGATGGTGACTGCAGCCATGAAATTAAAAGACACTTACTCCTTGGAAGAAAAGTTATGACCAACCTAGATAGCATATTCAAAAGCAGAGACACTACTTTGCCAACTAAGGTCCGTCTAGTCAAGGCTATGGTTTTTCCAGTGGTCATGTATGGATGTGAGAGTTGGACTGTGAAGAAGGCTGAGCGCCAAAGAATTGATGCTTTTGAACTGTGGTGTTGGAGAAGACTCTTGAGAGTCCCCTGGACTGCAAGGAGATCCAACCAGTCCATTCTGAAGGAGATCAGCCTGGGATTTCTTTGGAAGGAATGATGCTAAAGCTGAAACTCCAGTACTTTAGCCACCTCATGCCAAGAGTTGACTCATTGGAAAAGACTGTGATGCTGGGAGGGATTGGGGGCAGGAGGAGAAGGGGACGACAGAGGATGAGATGACTGGATGGCATCACTGACTCAATGGACGTGAGTCTGAGTGAACTCTGGGAGTTGGTGATGGACAGGGAGGCCTGGCTTGCTGTGATTCATGGGGTCGCAAAAAGTCAGACACGACTGAGCGACTGAACTGAACTGAACTGAAATTCACTTTGATAATGAACGGTATATCTCTAGCATCTTCCATGTGTGCATGAAGCTGTGTGTGTGCTCTCTGGCCTCTTTGCTCAACTTGCTCCATCATTTATTCTGTTACTGTGATGACTATTACGTTTTATGCATTTTCAGCTAAATAGCTAACACACAGTGCATCCTCTTTTTTTTAATGTTAAACTTATTTTATATAAATAAGGGCTAAGTGAATATATTCTCCTTATTAATTTACTAATTTTTAAATTAATGTCCACTATCTACATTTAAAAATACACTTTATTTTTAGAGAAGTTTAAGGTTCACAGCAAAACTGAGTAGAAAGTAGAGAGAATTCCCATACCCTCCTACCCCCAAGCCCACACACAGCCTTCTGTACTATCAACATCACACACAATAGTGGTGTATTTGTTAAACTGATGAACCTGCATTGAATTGACACATCATTATCACACAAAGTAGCTGGTGGCTGAGAGGTTAAAGCGTCTGCCTGCAATGTGGGATATGTGGGTTTGATCCCTGGGTCAGGAAGATCCCCTGGAGAAGGAACTGGCAACCCACTCCAGTATTCTTGCCTGGACAATCCCATTGACGGAGGAGCCTGGTAGGCTGCAGTCCATGGGGTCGCAAAGAGTCGGACACAGATTGAGTGACTTCACTCACTCACTCTCACCCAAAGACCATAGTTTACATTAGGGTTCATGCTTACTGTTATACATTCTATGGGTTTGTTCAAATACAAAAAGACGTGACCATCACCATAGTATCATACAAAATAGTTTCATTGCCATAAAAATCTGCACCACTTGAGAAGCCCTCATTCATTTCCCATTCTTCCTAAATTTTTGGCAGCTACTGATTTTTACTGTCTCCATAATTTTACTATTTTGACAAGGCCATATAATTGAAATCATACAGTATGCAATCTTTTTAGACCAATTTTTTTCACTTGGTAATATGTATGTAAGCTTCTTTTATGTCTTCCCAGGTCCTGATATCTATTATTTACTTTTTTTTAAGTGCAAAATAACATTCCAGTGTTTGGATATATCACAGTTTATTTATCCATTCACTTATTGAAGGACATGTTGGTTTGCTTCATTTTTTGGCAACTTTGAATAAAGATGCTACAAATATTTGTGTGCAGGACCTTATGTGGACAAAAAAAATTTTAGGTAAATGCCAAGAAGCATAGTTGTTGAATAACAATCTATATTTTACTATCATATAAAAAAATCTTAGTATTCTCTTAATTTTCCTACATATAGAATTTTAGCTAATAAACTCATCTGGCAATTATCTCAATCTTCTAATAAATAGCGAATTGTCAAGTCAGAAATGTAACATTATAGATACTACATATGGCCTTTGATTTTAATTTAGCTTTTGTAGAAAAAGCTTAATAAAGTGACATTTCATATGTTAGTACAATTGGATGGGAAAATAAAAACATACAATAATAGTGAATGCCTATTTTTTTCAAATTATTTTTTCTTGTCAACTTTTTATCTTATATTTTCTAATCATTTTCATACAAATAGACACAAAAGTTCAGTAGTCTGATTTTTTGTTTAGAAATTAAGACACTTAGAGTAAGAATGATTTAATAATTTGCCCAAGTTGAAACACCACAACTCATCTGTCTCTGAGTCTTTGTCTTTTCCAGGACACAATATTCACAATTAGAAGAGAAGGAGATTTCTGCTTTATTAGTTTATCTCAGCTTATTTTCCAGAAAGAGCTTTTAAACTATAATGCCCTTGGGTTTATCCTATCTGTGAGATTGTTTCCTCAGTGGAAGTTCAGGGTAGGGCTGCAAATGATTTCATAATACACAATTACAGAATCTAAACCATATGACTGTATTCTATGTTTGCACAAACATATTATGCTATCTCCACACAACAGTAGCAGTACATATGTAATTGCATAATCAGTTATTACAGCAGGAATCCTTGTCCTCCACAAAGAAAACCATAACAATGTAGTTATTTAGAAATCATATGTGACAAACTTCTACATTTTTTGCTTATAATATACAAGTGAGTGAGTGAGTGGGTGAAGTTGCTCAGTCGTATCCGACTCTTGGCAAACCCATGGACTGTAGCCTATCAGGTTCCTCTGTTCATGGGATTTTCCAGGCAAGAGTACTGGAGTGGGTTGCCATTTCCTTCTCCAGGGATTTTCCCAACCCAGGAATCGAACCAGGTCTCCTGCACTATAGGCAGATGCTTTTAACATCTGAGCCACCAAGGAAACATATTAATATAAAGAAGTAGAATTATAAAAATATGGTTTCCTTAGGAATTAAAAATTATTTCCAACACAAGGTGTTTTCATAATAATAAATTTTATACCAATGTTTTCATAAAAATGAATAAATATATTATGTTTAAGAATGTTTCCTTAGCAACAGCCTGTATTTTATATTTTATTAAATGCTCAGCCAAAATGTCTCTACTGCTGCAGTAGCTAAATAGGCTTCTTTAGGAAAAACAAATGTTGTTACACTCTCATAATTTACTGCAGCATTCAAATTTAATGTTGGTTGGGTAAATAATCTCTAATGTCAAAAATATTTGTTAAAATTCCTTCAATCTTAGCTAAGTAAAAGAAAAGCTCTTCTAAGATGAAGTAAAGGGAAATTCAATACCCACAAGTATACTTAGGAGAGGACTCCCTGGAAAGACCCAACACGTGGTATGACTCACTCAGTGAATGACGACTAACTGACCTCACCTGCAAAAGAGAAATGATAACTCATACCCAGCAATGTTTGTGATGAATGTAAATTGCAGAGTAAGTGAGTCTTCCAACAATATATTTTTTCTTTTGAAATTTCCTGTTTAATGCCATAGACAAGTCATAGATATGGGCATAAATGCTCTTTGTCAATGAAATAGAAAAATCAACTTTTCTCTAAAATAATATTTGTGACAGTATGAAAGATTATATTTCTAAGCCAAATGTGATGGAATGAACTTATTCAATAACCATTTTAATTCAGGTGAAACAGCAAGCTTTCATATTTAGCAGAAAAAGTTTACTTTTTTTTTCAAGGATGTAAGCAGAATAGTAATGGATTTGAGTGTATCTAAACTTTTTTACCCTTTGTCTGGTTTGTTTACAGAAATGTTTACACATTTGGGTAATGAATTGGCCATAGATACATAAACACTGAACAAAAATGTTTGTCAATTTAATAATAAATTGCACTTCATTATTTTTAAATAATACAATACTATTACCATCACAGAATCATTTACTTGAGTCATATGACATTCAACAATAAAGGGAAAATAAATATATGGAAATGAAATATTTAAGCAAAAAGCCACTCTAAGAATTTTGCATTATTCTCTTATGTAGGTACGTGAAAGAAAGTGAAAGTCGCTCAATTGTGTCTGACTCTGTGACCTTTGGAATTCTCCAGGCCAGAATACTGCAGTGGATAGCTGCTTTCTTCTCTAGGGGATCTTCCCAAACCAGGAATCAAACCCAGGTCTCCCGCTTTTCAGGCAGATTCTTTACCAGCTGAACCACCAGGGAAGTCCTATATGGGTGTGTGTGTATATATATATAATTTTAAAAACCTTGTATTTTAAATAATCAAAACAGTTTGAACAGTAATTTGATGATTTAATTCTAAAAAGTTCCAAGACATATGGACTACGTTTTCCAATTCCATTACAATCCTATTGGGTTTTGAAATAATGAGAAAAGCCTCTTTAAAAAAAAAAAAACAAAAACATATGAAAAATAACTGAGCAAAACTCCAAATACAAACTCCAAATACAACAGCAATTGCTCCTCCTAAGTGTATGATTGACCTAAGTCATAGGATTTCTGTACAAGTATACATTTCTTTTTGTCACAGTGGTAAACAGAATCTTCTAGACATACTAACACCTTGCAGTTTCTCCTGCCTTTTTTTTTTTTTTTACTTAATTGAACAGTGAGTTGAAGTAAAGAATGACATTCTAAAAGCTCTGAAGAAACTGAGAAAGCTGACACCCACTTTCAGTAGATTCAATCAATTAGGTGTTCATTTGCTTGGTTTTGTTTGTTTTTTTAATATGCATTTAAAGCAGGGATGAGCTAGATAAGAATTATGACTTATTTTTATCCTCTAATCTTTGTTCCTAGATTTAGTCACTTGAACTCAAAGCATTTTCAGGAAGTAGAATTATACAGAACTTAAATTTTAGATTCATGCTATTGAAAATATAATATTCAAATTTAACCTTTTTTCTTTGCAAGGGTAATCACTAAGATGCAAATCACACTTGCTATATAATGTTCTCTACAGTTCAGAGTAACAAATCCACCCAAGTGGCAGAAATTTTCCAAACTCACTTAATAGCATGTTGAAAATAGTGTTATTTTTCATAATTTTGTAGAAAATGTGTTTATTTTACTTTGAAGTTGAAAGATGAGCAATTCTTCTTTATTTCCACAACATTACATAAGAGACAGCTGTCAGCTAGACATATGCCGTCCACATTGCTATGGTTTGCTTTCTTAAAGTTTAAGTCTGCATCTTCACACACTCCCTGGTAACCTTTGGGATAGTCTCACTCTTCAAATTCTATTAATTTTTTCTCATCTTCAATCCATCACTTTTCTTTATTTCCTCACATCCAACCAGACTTCAGTCCTGTCAGTGTTTCAGATTTAAGAGTTCATTTCTTCTGCATTCTCTTTATCTCTGTAGTCTAGATTATCACTTTATACTTTGATTATATCTTTAGAATGCACACAAAATGTCACAATTTACTCCCATTTTACTTCTTTCCAAAGTATTTTTCATCACCTGAAATATCATGCTTCACCTCTCATATAATTAAAATCTAATCATCTATTAACAGGCAAACTGATAGCGCCTATGATAACTCTAGTAACTGAGAGAAACTGGAGTGGAATATTGTCATTTCATTTATTTTGAAAGACTTGAAAACACTTTGTTTTAACTAAAATGAATTTTGGAGAAGGCAATGGCACCCCATTCCAGTACTCTTCCCTGGAAAATCGCATGGACGGAGGAGACTGGTGGGCCGCAGTCCATGGTGTCGCTAAGAGTCAGACACGACTGAAGCGACTTCACTTTCACTTTTCAGTTTCATGCATTGGAGAAGGAAATGGCAATCCACTCCAGTGTTTTTGTCTGGAGAATCCCAGGGATGGGAGCCTGGTGGGCTGTCGTCTATGGGGTCACACAGAGTCACACACGACTGAAGCGACTTAGCAGTAGCAAAATGAATTTAGAATGTGATATTCAGTTTTGTTTTGATATATTTAAAATTTTATAATATGACACAGAATTCACCATTAGAAGTTTTTCCTTGCATACAAATTAAAAAATATGAAATAGTCTTGTCTAAAGGACTTCAAAGGTTTCCCTGGTTGCTCCACAGTAAAGAATCTACCTGCATAGCAGGAGACATCAGAGACTTGGGTTCCATCCTTAGATGGGAAAGGTCCCCTGTAGAAGGGAATGGATACCCACACCAGTATTCCTGGTGGAAAATCCCATGTACAGAGGAGCCTGGAAGACTTTACACCATAGGGTCACAAAAGGTTGAACATTACTGAGCATATGAGCAAAGGACTTCAAAGTAAGTTTCATCAGAACCAAAAACACTACCAGCTCTGGCTGGCTGAGATCAATGTAAATTTGCTACTATCATTGAAGAAACCCTTTGCTTTTGTGCTACAGAAATAACGATACTATAAATCAATCATTAATCAAAGCTACTTGGGAAAGAATACCTAATTAAATAAGTAATTTAAGGAAAACCACTAGACCATTCAGGTATGACCTAAATCAAAACTCTTATGATTATACAGTGGAAGTGAGAAATAGATTTAAGGGCCTAGATCTGATAGATAGAGTGCCTGATGAACTATGGAATGAGGTTCCTGACATTGTACAGGAGACAGAGATCAAGACCATCCCCATGGAAAATAAATGCAAAAAGGCAACATGGCTGTCTGGGGAGNTATCCATTCATCTGTCGGTGGACATCTAGGTTGCTTCCATGTTCTAGTTATTGTAAACAGTGCTGCAATGAACAATTGGATACATGTGTTTCTTTCAATTTTGTTTCCTCAGGGTTTATGCCTAGGAATGGGATTGCTGGGTCATACGGTGCTTTTATTCCTAGTTTTTAAAGGAATCTCCATAGTGGCTGTATCAATTTACATTTCCACCAACAGTGCAAGAGTGTTCCCTTTTCTCCACACCTTTTCCAGCATTTATTGTTTAAGACTTTTTGATGAGGGCCATTCTGACTGGTGTGAAATGATACCTCATTGTAATTTTGATTTGTATTTCTCTAATTGTGATGTTGAGCATCTTTTCATGTGTTTGTTAGCATCTGTAATCTTCTTTGGAGAATTGTCTGTTTAGATCTTCTCCCCACTTTTTGATTGGGTGTTTGTTTTTCTGGTATTGAGTTGTATGAGCTGCTTATATATTTTGGAAACTAATCCTTTGTCATTTGTTTCATTTGCTATTCTTTTCTCCCATTCTGAGGGTTGTCTTTTCACCTTGCTTTTAGTTTCCTTTGCTGTGGAAAATCTTTTAAGTTTAATTAGGTCCCATTTGTTTACTTTTGCTTTTATTTCTTTCACTGTAGAAGGTGGGTCATAGCAGATCTTGCTTTGCTTTATGTCACTGAGTGTTCTCCCTATGTTTTCCTCTAAGAGTTTTACAGCTTCTGGACTTATATGTTCCAGGATAGAAATAATCAATATTGTGAAAATGACTATACTACCAAATGCAATGTACAGATTCAATGCAATTCATATCAAATTACCAGTGGCATTTTTTCACAGAACTAGAACAAAAACATTCACAATTCATGTGGAAACACAAAAGACCCAAAATAGCCAAAGCAGTCTTGAGAAAGAGGAATGGAGCTGGATGAATCAAGCCTCCTGACTTCAGATTATACTTGCTGCTGCTAAGTCGCTTCAGTCATGTCTGACTGTGTGTGACCCCACAGATGGCAGCACCAGGCTCCNACTAGAACAAAAACATTCACAATTCATGTGGAAACACAAAAGACCCAAAATAGCCAAAGCAGTCTTGAGAAAGAGGAATGGAGCTGGATGAATCAAGCCTCCTGACTTCAGATTATACTTGCTGCTGCTAAGTCGCTTCAGTCATGTCTGACTGTGTGTGACCCCACAGATGGCAGCACCAGGCTCCCCTGTCCCTAGGATTCTCCAGGCAAGAATACTGGAGTGGGTTGTCATTTCCTTCTCCAATGCATGAAAATGAAAAGTGAAGTCGCTCAGTCGTGTCTGACTCTTAGCGACCCCATGGACTGCAGCCCACCAGGCTTCTCTGTCCATGGGATTTTCCAGGTAAGAGTGCCGGAGTGTGGTGCCATTGCCTTTTCATAGATTATACTACAAAGCTACAGTCATCAAGACAGTATGGTACTGACACAAAAACAGAAATACAGACCAATGAAACAAGAAAGCCCAGAAATGAATCCATGCACCTATGGGTACCTTATTTTTGACAAAGGAGGTAACAATATGCAATGGGGCAAAGACAGCCTCTTCAAAAAATGGTGTTGGGAAAACTGGACAGCTACATGTAAAAGGAAAGAACGTTTTTATAAAATAGTTCTAACTCTAGGTTTACTCCTTGAGGCAAGTTCTGTATAAGTGAAAAGTATCTGTGAGAAAGACTGTGGGATCTGGCAGGCTTACTCTCTTCAAGAAAATATGAAACTGCTGTGTCAGGGAAGAATGTTGAGGATAACATTTATTGGAATGTCAGTTAAGGAAATCAGCATTTTGCAATAATTTCTATCAGTTAGCTATCACTCTTTTATTCTTCCTAAATTTACTGCTTAAGAGTATTATATTTTGCTTTAGGAATCTTCACTATCAACCTCATATACTACATGAAAGATTGGAAATTATATGACTCAAACTTTCTTCTTTGGCATCTTTGAATGAGGCTAATTTCTGTTTCCATAGACTAAGTAACTTTTGTGCCCATAAATGAGTTAACTCTAAAAGGTTAAGCAGTATTTTAATTTTTATCACTCATTAGTTTGATAATTTTCTGTAGTCAAAAGGTATAATTCAATTTTATCTTCTTTAGCATTATGTCCTTCATGTTCATTCATGTTGTGCAAATAGCAATATCTCATTCTCTTTTTATGGCCAAATAATATTTTACCACATACACACAAACACACCCACACAAACATAATGCACAATACTTCTCTTTTATCCATATCCTTGCCACTATTTACGTCCATTTTGATAACAACCCTCTTAACACATTTGATGTGACATTTTGCTTGGTTTTGATTTACATTTCCCTAATTAGTGATACTGAGCACCTTTCCATGTATCTGTTAGACATCTGCGTGTCTTCTTTGGTAAAATGTCTACTCTGTTCCCTTGCCAATTGGGTTATTTGGTTTTTTGCTATTTATTTGTATAAGCTAATTATATGTTTTGGATACTGACCTTAGGAAAAGAATAGGAAGCTAGAGTGTATGCATTTAATTCTTAGTATCACGTTTTGGAGGAAGAGTGCTTGTGTGTGGCTGTGTTCCCCAAATTACTTGACTTCCCACTTTGCAGGACAAAGAACTTTGGAAAAATATAGTCATGATACAATTGCCTAGATGAGATGCAACTTTTCTTTTCTTCATAACATCTCATTTTTGTTTTGTGTGCAATGTAACCAGCCAGATTTCCCCACTTTCCTTAAAAACAGTATTGACTCTTTTGGATAATTCTAGAAAAAAATGTGTCCCTTTCTTGTATACTTCCTTTTTCTTGTTGCTTAAAATATTGCCTTGATGCCTGAAATGTTGAACAATCATATTTTTACAGTAGATTCAGCTACATTTTGAGGAAACAAATATAAGGATAAATATTATAAGCTAAGAGAAGTGAAGCATAGGCATGGAATTATGGATGTGGCTGACTCCATTACATTAATTAGGCATTATTGGACACCAACCTCTGGACTTCTTGATATGCGAGAAACAGCTAATACTATTTGTTGGTGCAACATAGTCTGGTGTTTCTTTTCATGCAGCTGACTGAGGTCATGCTTGGGACAACTATCTACTTTTCATTGCCAGTCTCCTCTTCCCACTCAGAATAATTATGTCATACAATATGCTCACTGGGGAAGACTCAGTTATTTTATTAATGCTAAATTGGTATTCCAATGTATTGATGTTGCACTTTTATATGAAGTGGCTCATTATTATTTTCTTACTATATTTAATTGGATAATTAATATACCCAAGTTTGAAAGAATAATTTTGTACACAAGGAAGGATTTGAGTTTATCTAGAAAATATGATTACTCTAACAGACTTAACATTCCTCTACACTTTTGTGAGTAGTAGATAAAGAGGTGGGCTTAGAGTTAGCAAGTAATTGTTTCATGTAAAGCTAATAATTCAGGCAAATTGGTATATACCTTTCTTTGAGTAAAAACAGACAAAAAATAAAGCAAAAAAGAAAACATCATAATAACAGAAAAGTCACTGTCTTAATTGAATTTAAACTTGAAATTTAAAAGTTAGATAAAACTCAATATTGAAATGAAATACAAACAGCTAGTTTCTCAAACAATTTTCAACATGCACAATGACTCTTTAAATTGCTAAATTACACCTGGTATATCCATTTTAATAATTTACTCTTTCAGAAAATATAGGCTTTATTTTTTAGTTTGGGAAAGATGTAGAATAAACTGCTTATATTTTCTGTTATTAATTTTGGATGTCTCTCACCTCTTACATAGTGATATTAATTTTCTTTCATCCTTCCATTTGTTGGAGAACTAAATAAAATATGAACTGTTGTCCATAGTGCTGTGTAGAAATGGCAAATGCAAATACTTGGTCTACTCTTTTCAGTGTTAAATATTGTGATTTTTTTTTTTACTTTATGTTTTTACTTTTAGCAAATGTTAACATTTAAATTAAGCATTGGATTTTAAGATTTAAAATGTGCTGTCATTAATTATGAAATAACTAAAAAAATATTTAATTTTAGATATTCTCCACCATTGCTTTGGATTTGATATTAGAGTAAGCCAGGAAATTATTAATTCCATGGAAGAAAAACCTTAAAAAATACTGACTCATTCAGTCTTCAATATTTTTAAAGTAGAGAAAGATTTGTATACATATGTGTTTGAGAAAGTCCAAATACTATTTAGAGAAAATAATCCGCAGGTAAATACATTCAAAATAATTGAGATATGATAGATTGTATGATGACAGTCAAGTAAAATCATGTGTTAGAAAGTATTTTGGGAGGAGCTACTTTTGATAGTGTGCCAAGGGAATGTCTGAATTGTAACTGAGCTAAGGTCTTATGTTAGGATAAATAAATGACAGCCCACTCCAGTATTCTTGCATGGGGAATCCCATGGACAGAGGAGTCTGGCAGGCTATAGTCCATAGGGTGGCAAAAGATACAGATGTGACTTAGTGAATGAATAATGGTAACAACAAATAGCCACTATAACAAACTCACAGTTAAGTGATAGTAGTGTAAACAGGTTTTTTTCCCTTGAATTATCAGTCCATGATGCTGAGAATTATTTTCATTTTCATGTCAATAAGCACTCAGTACCAGATCAAAAAGATTTACATTTCAGGCAGAGAGAAAAAGAAAAGGAAAAAGAAACATACACCATGTAGTTGCAAAGACATCTCCTAGAGGTCATGAAAATCATGTCTACTTATACTCATTGGCCAGCACAGTTATAGAGCCATATCTGGTGCAAATGAAACAAGAAAGGATGACTTCACTTCAGCCAGATAACAATACTTGAATTCCATCATTAATGAAAAACTGAACTTTGGGCAACAGACTGAAATGAAGATAAGGATAAAACTCCTTTAAGATTTTGAGAGTCAGTTTTTAGATCATCATTTCTTCAAATTATTTTTCATTCTGTACCAACTTTTAGCTTCTTTCTAGAGAGTTAATGAAATGATTATCAGACCTTTTAGTTAAGACCCATATGTGCTTGAGCTTTGCTAATTTTTGTTATTTTTTTTTTCTTTTATAAACATTGGAAAAATTCTACTGATCTAAGTTCACCAAATATTCCCTATTTAATTTCTGTGTCTGCTACTGAGCCCATACAGTGAATCTTTTATGACATACATTGTGTTTTTCATTTATAACATTTCTAATTGGCACCTTATTCTACAATATGGTTTCTATTTCTCTGCTAAAAATTTCCATACTTTTATTAACCATGAGAGTGATCAACTTTAGCTCACAGGACACAGTAATAAACTGCTTTAAGTATATTCCTGATAATTTCAAAGTCTGAGTCATCTTGTAATTGGTATTTTAATAGTTTTTTCACTGGTGTTGGCCAGATTTTCACAGTTCTTTTGATGTCAAGTAACTTTGGAATATCCTGTACAGTCAGTTCAGTGACTCAGTCTTATCCAACTCTTTGACCCCACGGAATGCAGCATACTAGGCTTCCCTGTCCATCACTAACTCCCAGAACTTGCTCAAACTCATGTCCATTGAGTCGGTGATGCCATCCAACCATCTCATCCTCTGTTGTCCCCTTCTCCTCCTGTCTTTGATCTTTCCCAGCATCAAGGTCTTTTCCAATGAGTCAGTTCTTCGCATCAGTGGGGCAGAATATTGGAGCTTCAGCTTCAGCATGAGTCCTTCCAATGAATATTCAGGACTGAGTTCCTTTAGGATTGACTGGTTTGACCTCTTTGCAGTCCAAGAGACTCTCAAGAGTCTTCTCCAACACCACAGTTCAAAAGCATCAGTTTTTCAGTGCTCAGCATGTTTTGTGGTCATACTCTTACATCCATACATGACTATTGGAAAAACCATTGGTTTGACTAGATGGACAGTCAGTACTTTGTCAGTAAAGTAATGTCTCTGCTCTTTAACATGCAGTCTAGGTTTGTCATAGCTTTTCTTGAGTATTACATGGTAAAAATCCAAGCCATGTTAAAATTCTTTGATGGTTAAGTGTACTTTTCTTCTTATTATTTTTTTAGTGCACAGTTGGCATGGCTAAGTCCAGATCAAAAGTTTTGAATTGCCTTTTGTAGGCAATGCTTTCAAAGTCATTATGAGTATCCACGTCTACTCTCTGCTGCTTGAGTTTTCTTTTGACTGTTCATTCAGGGATTAACCTAGGACTCACATCTTGGTGTGAACAATAATTCAGTTCTCAAAGCTTTGATCATGTTTACTGGTATCTGTTGTATTGTGCACCTACTGAGCTGAGCCTGGTTCTTGTCAGTTCAGGTACAGTATTTAAACATCCCCTTTTCCTTCTCATATTTCCTCAGTTTCCTAGCCTCTCTGTTGGTTCTCTGTGATCCCCTTTTCCCATTCACCAAAATTTCTCTCATGATGTAGCCTTTTGGGCTACTGAACAATGTTGCAACACTGTGCCCTTCTCGGGTAATGTTGAGAGAGAAATAAGAGACTAAATAATGGTGATCTCCCACACACTCTTTGGGCCACTGCTGTTACTTTTTCACTTTCTCTGAATAGAAGGATGTTTTTACCCTGAGATTTAGCTATCCCACCATGGAAGCAGGCCAGCTTGATGACTGGGGCTTCCTTAGGGAAAGGATACATTGAAAATCAATAAAAGGAGATCTTCCCTCCAATCCACTCTGTCCCTTTGCTTTGAAGACAGAATTTTCCTCCTAAGTTTTATTGTTCATCTTTATTTTACTCTCAGGTAAAAACCAAGAGATAAAGAAGGGAGGGTAAAAATGAAGAAAGTCTTATCTTTCTTCTTCAAATTTAACTTTCCTCCCATTTCATCTGTGTTATTTACTTTCCAGAGTAAACTTAGTAATTCTTTGAATTCTGCCCAAGTTTTTGTTGCAGTCATGGGGAAAGATAGGCTGTAGTGAGCTTATTTCATCTCTGCCATGATTGAAACTCTGGCACTAGTCTTTTTTTTTTTTTTTCCCAAGTGTTATTGACACATGATCAACATACAGCACTGTATTCATTTAAGTTATACAGCATGATGGCCTTCTCAGCTGGGGCTACTGGTAAAGAATCTATCTCCCAATGCAAGAGACATGAGAGACTTGGGTTCGATCCCTGGGTTGGGAAAGTCCTCTGGAGGAGGGCATGGAAACCCACTCTAGAATTCTTGCCTGGAGAATCTGTTGACAGAGGAGCCTGGTAGGCTACATTCCATAGGATCACACAGTCAGAAATGACTGAAGTAACTTAGCATGCATGCATACAGCATAATGATTTAACTTACGTATATCATGAAGTGATTACCACAATAAATTTAGATCATTAAAGAAAAATAGAGAAAAACATTTTTATTCTTTTGATGATAACTCTTAGGGTTTGCTCTCTTGACTTTCATATGTAATATACAGCAATGTTAATATTGTACATTATATCTTTAATAATTATTTATCTTATAACTGGAAGTTTGTTAGTTTTGAAGTAGAATTGACTTGCAACACTATGTTAGTTCTCGTTACAAAACATAGAGATTCAATATTTACTAATTTCAATCTAATCACCACAGTAAGTCTAATTACAAATGTCACCATACAAAGATATTACATAATTATTGACTGTATTTCACACAATTTATATGCCATACCCATTACTCATTTCTTTTGCAACTGAAAGAATGTATCTTTTAATCTCCCTCATTTATTTTTCCTGTCTCCCTAACTCCCTCTCCTCTGGAAAATCCCTGTCTATTTCTATTTACCTATAACTCTGATTGTGTTTCATTATGCTGTTCACTGATTTTTCTTTTTCAGACTGCACTTGCAAGTTAATTCATATAGTATTTGTTGTTCTCTGTCTGACTTATTTCACTTAGCAAAATACCCTCTATGTCCATGTTGCCACAAATAGCAATAATTCATTCCTTCTTATGGCTGAGTAATATTCCACATCTTACTTATCCATTCTTTATTGATGGCCTCCTGGTGAATGGGGCTGCATTCTGGGAAGGTTGGCTGAGGGGTGGTATCTTGGAACTGGGAATCACCAGTGAAATCAGATCCCAGGACCACTGGCTGAGCGGCTTAAGGTGTCCTAGAGCTGGAGTTGTCCGACTAGAGACATGGCTTAGAGGATTCCAGGACTGGTGCACACCCAATGGTGGATAAAGAAAGGTACTGGGACTAGTGGTAGCCCACTGTCAGGCAGAGTTGAATCTTGAGCGTTTGCAAATATGGTGTTGGTCCACCGGCAGGTGGGTCCAGACCCCAGGGTAACTGGCTAAGAGAAGGTATCTTAAAGTTGATGTTGGCTTGCTAGTGGGGAAGGCCAGGGCCCAGGGGTTTCTGGGCCTGTGCTGGCCTGCTCATCAGTGAGCTTGACCTGCCAGGGTAGACTGTGTGGGTGGTTGTCCTGGGAATGGTGCCCACCCTCTGATTGGTGGGGAAAAAGCACTGGGGGTCTTAGGACTGGTATCAGCCCACTGTTGTATAAGACTGGACCAAAGGCTAGTACAACCCACTGGGGTCTCTGACTGCAGGACCCAGGGGTCCCACTGTTAATGTGTTGGCCCTCAGGTGGAGGTGGGGCTAGGGCCCAGAGGGTCCTTGATTAGTGTTGGCCCACTAGTTTGTGGGCCTGGTTCTTGGCCCCCTAGTGGATAGGGTCATGTCTTGGGATGGTTTTTGGCTCAGGGGTTCTTAAGGCAGTCTGCCTGCTGATGGGTGCAGTGGTGTCCTCACTGGGCTAGTTACTTGGCTTAAGACCTCTCAGTACTGGTGTTGACACTGGTGGGTGTGGGTGGGCTGAGTCTTGATGCTAAGGAGCTACAGGAAGGATCCCAAAATGGTGCTCGTCAGCATCAGTGTCCACATGGTAGGAAAAGTTCATCAAATGACTACCACCAGCATCTATGTCCCTAGGGTCAGCTCCAGTTGTCCCTCGCCTCTCTGAGAGGCTTTTCGAGATAAGCAGATGGATCTTACCCAGGCTCCTTTCTAATTACTATTTCTTCCCTGAATCCCAGAGGTTTTGTGTACATCATTTAAGAGTGAGTCTCTATTTCCTGCAGCCCTCTGACTCTACTGAAAATAAGCACTGGAAAAAAGTTAAGAAGCATTTGTCTCTCAGGCATGTTTAATTCTTTACATCTTCATGGACTGTAGCCCACTAGGCTCCTTCATCCATGGAATTTTCCAGATGAGAATACTGGAGTGGGTAGCCATTCCCTTCTCCAAGGGATCTTCCTGTTTCAGGGATTGAAAGCCAGTCTCCTGCAGATCAAATCCCAATCTCTTCAGGAAGATTCTTTCCTATCTGTGCCACCAGGGAAGCCCCTTGAAAATGTTAGTTTCTGAATCATGTCTGACTCTCTGTGACTACATGAACTGTAGCCTGTGAGGCTCTTCTGTCCATGAAATTCTCCAGGCAATAAGCACCCCTGGCCTTCAAAGCCAAACATTCTAAGGGCTCATATTCTTAGTGCAGGCCCACTGGATTGGGGATCCTGATGTGGGCATTGGATCTCCCAGTCCTTGTGGAGAATCTCTCTACTTAATTATAATTCCTCCTATTTCTGGAATATAGGTCTTGACTGTACCACATCTCTATCCCTCTTACCCATCTTAGTGTGGTTCTTTTTTATATCTTTAGTTGTAGATTTTTTTCTGAGCAATTTCAGTCTTTATCAATAAGTGAACTGAGTGAGTTTTCCAAACTTACTGGCATATTTAGTGCAGAACTTTCACAGCATCATCTTTCAGGAGTTGAAATAGCTCAACTGGAATTCCATCACCTCCACTAGCTTTGTNAAAAGAAGAGAAGTGAAAGGCAAAGTAGAAAAGGAAAGATATACCCATTTGAATGCAGAGTTCCAAAGAGTAGCTCGGAGAGATAAGAAAGCCTTTCTCAGTGATCAGTGCAAAGAAATAGAAGAAAACAATAGAAATGGAAAGACTAGAGATCTCTTCAAGAAAATTAGAGATACCAAGGGAACTTTTCATGAAAAAAAATGGCACAATAAAGGACAGAAATGGTATGGACCTAACAGAAGCGGAAGATATTAAGAAGAGGTGGCAAGAATACACAGAAGAACTATGCAAAAATNGGAAAGACTAGAGATCTCTTCAAGAAAATTAGAGATACCAAGGGAACTTTTCATGAAAAAAAATGGCACAATAAAGGACAGAAATGGTATGGACCTAACAGAAGCGGAAGATATTAAGAAGAGGTGGCAAGAATACACAGAAGAACTATGCAAAAATGATCTTCATTATCCAGATAACCATGATGGTGTGATCACTCACCTAAAGCCAGATATCCTGGAATGTGAAGTCAAGTGGGCCTTAGGAAGCATCACTATGAACAAAGCTAGTGGAGGTGATGGAATTCCAGTTGATCTATTCCAAATCCTAAATGATGATTCTGTGAAAGTGCTGCACTCAATATGCCAGCAAATTTGGAATCAGTAGTGGCCACAGGACTGGAAAAGGTCAGTTTTCATTTCAATCCCAAAGAAAGGCAATGCCAAAGAATGTTCAAACTATTGCACAATTGCATTCATCTCACACATTAGCAAAGTATTCCTTAAATTCTCCAAGCCAGTCTTCAACAGTACATGAAACAAGAACTTCCAGATGTTCAAGTTGGATTTAGAAAAGACAGAGGAACCAGAGATCAAATAGCCAATATCCATTGGATCATCAAAAAAGCAAGACAGTTCCAGAAAAAATCTACTTCTGCTTTATTGACTATGCCAAAGACTTTGACTGTGTGGATCACAGCAAACTGTGGAAAATTCTTAAAAAGATTGCAATACCAGACCACCAGACCTGCCTCTTGAGAAATCTGTATGCAGGTCAAGAAGCAACAGTTAGAACTGAACATGAAGNCATGATCCAGCAGATGTTGGCAATTTGACCTCTGGTTCCTCTGCCTTTTCTAAAACCATCTTGAACATCAGGTACTCAGCTACAAAAAAAAGAACAAAATAGTTCCAGTTATAGTGACATGGATGAGCCTAGAAATTGTTGTACTCAGTGAAATCAGACACAGACAGGCAAATATCATATGATATCAGTTACACATGGAATCTTAAAAAAAATGGTACAAATAAACATATTTGCAAAAGATAGTCACAGATTTACAAAACAAACTTATGGCTACCAAAGGGTTAGAGGCAGAGCAGAAATAAGTTGGGAGATTGAGACTGACATATACACACAACTATATATAAAATAGTAATTAATAAGAATTTACTGCATAGCACAAGGAACATTGCTCATTTCTTTGTAATGGCCTACATAAAAATAGAATCTAAAAAAGAGTGGATAGTTTTCTTTTCTGGAAACTACCAGTTACTACTTTGCCTTGTTTGAGGAGCCACCATATATTTTTCTTGTGTTAATAATGAAGATAATTAAATTAGATTGTGGCCATTTTGTTAAACTTAAGAGACTGTACTTCTGAATTTTTGGTTAAAGGTTTTGGCTGCTATAGGAATTTTATTTTAAATATAAGAACAAAAAAATTTTTTGTACTTTAATTGGAATTTCCAACTTCAGCAAGTAAGGTAATTGTAAATTTAAAGCACTAAGCATTTATTGATGAATAATGTATATATTCCCATTCTGAGAAATATAAGTGGGCCAAGTCAAAATAAATTATTTAAAGTTTAAAATAAAATAAAATAAAATAAAAAGAGTGGATATATGTTTATGTATAACAGACTCATTTTTCTGTACAGAAGACACTAATACAAAATTGTAAATCAAATAGATTCCAATGTTCTTTCAGTTGCTAAATCATGTTCTTCATGGACTGCAACACACCAAGCTTCCCTGTCCTTCACTATCTTCCAAAGTTTGCTCAAACTCATGTCCATTGTATCAGTGATGCCATCCAACTTCTTCCTCTGTTGTCCCCTTCTCCTCCTGACCTCAATCTTTCCCAGCATCAGGGTCTTTTCCAATGACTTAGTTCTTCTCGTTGAATGACAAAAGTATTTGAGCTTTAGCTTCAGCATCATTCCTTCCAGTGAATATTCAGGGTTGATATCCTTTGAGAATGACTAATTTCATCTCTTTGCTATCCAAGGGACTCTCAAAATCTTCTCAAGTACTCTGATTCAAAAGCATCAGTTCTTTAGGGTCCAACATTCACATACATACATGATTACTAGAGAAGCATCAGCCTTCTTTAGGGCCCAACATTCACATACATACATGATTACTAGAGAAGCCATAGCTTTCACTAAAAGTTAATCTTTTTAAAAAGAAGAGGATAGACCACACAGAAAGCAGATTCATGTCCTGAAGCCTTGGTCCCAAAGAGGCACATACCACTTCTACTCTCATTCAGTTGGGTGATGATTGATATAATGGCTCCTACAGATAGTAACAAAGGTGTGAATAATGGGAGTGGGGAGGGGTGCATGTAAAGGTAGAAAATGTAATAATTGATTTGGCAGCTGCCTTCCAGATACAACTTTATAAGTATGACTGAAGAGATCAGATTTTGATAACAGACTGTACTAAGAACAAAATAGAAAGCATCACTTATAAGCAAACATATCATACCCAGGCTTTTAGTTAATTATAAGGTTTTAATAATGCAAATGTTAGCTTAAAACTTTCAAAATATTTGCTATACAAAAATTTTGTTAAGTGTTTTACATAGCAATTTTTTTTTCCAACCGGGTTTTGACACATGCACACTACTATATGTAAATAATTAACTAATAAGTACTTATTGTATAGCACAGGGAACTCTTCTATATACTCTATAATGACCTATATGGGAAAAGAATCTAAAAAAGAGTGGATTATATGTATATGATGTATATGTATATGTACATGAGCTTCTCTGGTGGCTCAGATGGGAAAGAATCTGCCTGCAATGCGGGAAGACATGGGTTCAACTCCTTGGTTGGAAGATCCCCAGGAGAAAGGAATGACTATCCACTCCAGGATTCTTGCATTGAGAATTCCGTGGACAAAGGAGCCTGGTGAACTGCATTCCATGAGGTTGCCATGAGTCGGACATGAGTGAGCCACTAATACTTCATTTCACTTCTTATGTTTATATAACTGATTTACTTTGCTATACAGCAAAACTAACAACACTGTAAATCAATTATACTCCAATAAAAATAAATAGACATCATAAAGAATATTTCCTTTGGTAAATATCTCATTTGGAATTTGGGGTAATCTTTGCCTTCTTCAGAGATAATTTCAGCATTAGGATAACTGACTATTCAAGAAATGAATTTTGAAGTGACCTAGAATTATTGTATTCAAGAAGGCAATGGCAACCCACTCCAGTATTNATAAATAGACATCATAAAGAATATTTCCTTTGGTAAATATCTCATTTGGAATTTGGGGTAATCTTTGCCTTCTTCAGAGATAATTTCAGCATTAGGATAACTGACTATTCAAGAAATGAATTTTGAAGTGACCTAGAATTATTGTATTCAAGAAGGCAATGGCAACCCACTCCAGTATTCTTGCCTGGAAAATCCCATGGGTGGAGGAGCCTAGTAGGCTGCAGTCCATGGGGTCGCTAAGAGTCGGACATGACTAAGCAACTTCACTTTCACTTTTCACTTTCATGCATTAGTGAAGGAAATGGCAACCCACTCCAGTGTTCTTGCCTGGAGAATCCCAGGAACGGGGGAGCCTGGTGGGCTGCTGTCTATGCGGTAGCACAGAGTCAGGCACGACTGAAGCGACTTAGCAGCAGCAGCAGTAGAATTATTGTATTAACAAGAGCAGAAGTCAAGCGATTATAAAAATTTACAATCTCAAATTCAATATTTGTTGTAATTTTAGAATTCTCTAATTTGTTGATGACAAGAATATTTTTAAAAACACGAGTACCTAGTATTAGATGTCTCTAGGTTATCACTGTTATACTATATTGTACAAATCAACTTCTTTACAAAAGAGTAATAGACTCACAGACACAGAAAACAAACATGATTACTGAAAAGGATAGCAAGGCTGGGGGGAGTGGTAGATAAATTATGAGTTTGTGACTAACACATATACACTATGGTATATAAAAGAAGTAGACAACAATGACCTACCGTATAGCACAAGGAACTGTATTTAATATCTTATAGTAAATCATAATGGAAAGCATTTGAAAATAATATATATGTATATGTGTGTACATATACATGTATGCCAAGTTGCTTCAGTCGTGTCCGACTCTGTGCAACCACATAGATGGCAGCCCACCAGGCTCCCCTTTTTCTGAGATTCTCCAGGCAAGAACACTGGAGTGGGTTGCCATCTCCTTCTCCAACGCATGAAAGTGAAGGTGAAGTCACTCAGTCATGTCCGACTCTTTGCAACCCCATGGACTGCAGCCCACCAGGCTCCTCAAACATGGGATTTTTCAAGAGCATTGGAGTGGGGTGCCATTGCTTTCTCTCTATATATACAAATGTATGTAGGTATTACTGAGTCACTGCTGTACATCTGAAAGTAACACAGCATTGTAAATTAACTATACAATAAAAAATGGTTAAAAAATCAAAAGTACTTGGTATTAGATGTCTCTAGATGTGCAGCCATGAAATTAAAAGATGCTTACTCCTTGGAAGAAAAGTTGTGACCAATCTAGATAGCATATTCAAAAGCAGAGACATTACTTTGGCGACTAAGGTCCATCTAGTCAAGGCTATGATTTTTCCTGTGGTCATGTATGGATGTGAGAGTTGGATTGTGAAGAAGGCTGAGCACTGAAGAATTGCTGCTTTTGAACTGTGGTGTTGGAGAAGACTCTTGAGAGTCCCTTGGACTGCAAGGAGATCCAACCAGTCCATTCTGAAGGAGGTCAGCCCTGGGATTTCTTTGGAAGGAATGATGCTAAAGCTGAAGCTCCAGTACTTTGACCACTCATGCGCAGAGTTGACTCATTGGAAAATACTCTGATGCTGGGAGGGATTGGGGGCAGGAGGAGAAAGGGACGACAGAGGGTGAGATAGCTGGATGGCATCACTGACTCAATGGACGTGAGTCTGAGTGAACTCTGGGAGTTGGTGATGGACAGGGAGGCCTGGCTTGCTGCAATTCATGGGGTCGCAAAGAGTTGGACACGATTGAGTGACTGAACTGAACTATTATAATTGTCATACTACACTGTAATTCAATGATTAAAAAAAAAAACCCACAAAACTGAGATAAAGTGTAAGATGGTTGAGAAGACCAAATTACTGAAGGTAAGTAGCACGTCTAGAATTATTTCATAGTTTACTTACTCAACTTCCTGAAATCTATAATAAATGCACCTCTCTGATATCCCACCTTTTCTTTTAAATTTGCATACATTTTAAAATTGCATTCATCTTTATAAACACAGCTAGCCAAATTATCATAGAAGAGCTCAAAATCCACATGAAAGGAAGGTATATATACGTAGTAAAATGATTTCAATCTCTGTTTTGGTAGACACTGCTATCATGCAACATTTTTTTTTTTTTTTTCTGAAGACTAAATGCCCCTAGACTGACTTGAATTAAGAATTGAAAAGGCAAAAATCATAATGAGTTGGCTATTGTTCTCCACTTCCTCTACAGCTGCCTCTCACTGCAGCTTGTAATGATCATACAACCTTATCCTGAACAATGAGACCTAAGTAGAAGTCAGCTGGGAGTTTTCTAAAACAGGCACATTCTTGATAACAACACAAGTACAGCTACAAAAAGCCAAGAGATGTTGTTGCTCAGTTGCTAAGCCATGTCCGACTCTTTGCAACCCCATGGACTGCAGCACCCCGGATCTCTCTGTCCTCTGCTATCTCCTAGAGTTTGCTCAAACACATGTCCATGACCTCTTCTTTTGCCTTCAATCATTCCCAGCATTGGGGTCTTTTCCAGTAAGTGGGTTCTTCACATCAGGTGGCCAAAGTATTGGAGCTTCAGCATTAATCCTTCCAATGAATATTCAGGACTGATTTCCTTTAGAATTGACTGGTTTGACCTCCTTGCAGTCCAAGCAACTCTCAACAGTCTTCTCCAGCACCACAATTCAAAAACATCAATTCTTCAGAGTTCAGCCAAGAGTACTTCATTTTCCCCCATCTTTTGGCTTTGAATATATATTAGTTTCCTAGGGCTGCCTTAACCAAGTACCACAGACTGTGGCTTGAGCAATAGAAATTGTCTCACAGTTCTGACTGCTTAGAAGTCAAACATTAAGTAATCACAGTGTGTTTTCTCTGAAGTTCATGAGGGAAGGATTTGTTCCAGATCTCTCTCCATGGCTTGTAGAAATTTGCATTCTTCTCCCTGTGTCTCTTCATCTAATCTTCCCTCCATGCATGTTTGTATGTCTGCATTGCCCCTTAGTATAAGAATACTTTGGGTTAGTCCCCTATCAGTAAAGATATTGTCTCCAAAACGTCACATTTAGAAATGATCGTGGTTAGGACTCTAACATACATATTTTTCTGGGACACAATTTAACCTTTGACAGAATTCAAACATAATGTGAAAGTAAGGTAACCATCTTGCCACCAGAAGAAAATGAAATCCTACTACACCATAAGATATGAATGGTGGACAGAACCAGCAAGTACCACTGACAGTGCTAGAAGTATCAGACTCCCTTCTTCTTATTTCAGAATTAATAATTTATCTAAACTGTATTTCCAAAGTGAGAAAACTAATTGATATTTTCTTAATAACTAAAAAAATAAGCATTTCAGAAATTGTTGAAGGAGTTGAAAGAATATAATTTAGGGTTTTTAAGGTATATTTTATTGTTGTTGTCATTTAGGCACGAAGTCATATCTGACTCTTTGCAGCCCCATGGGCTGTAACCCACCAGGGTCCTCTGCCCATGGGATTTCCCGAGCAAGGATGCTGGAGTGGGTTACCATTTCCTTCTCCAGGGGATCTTCCTGACCCAGCAGTCAAACTCGTGTCTCCTGCATTTGTAAAGAGGCTTCTTTACTGAGCCACCATGGAAGCTCAAGGCATAATTTACCTTATATTTATTATATGTAAGTATGCTAATCGGAAAATAAATAAATCTTGTTATAACAGTTGATTTACATTTACTTAGTTCCAAAAATGCTTCATAAAAGAAACCATTATTTGAAGGCATTTGTAAATATTATTTAGTGTTAAGAATCTAAACAAAGCATATCAAAGCAGCAATAGTTGCCCTACTTGCTTTATTTATAAATGAAACAAAATTATTTTGTTTTTATATGATTGACTGTAAGTACGACTCCCGGTGATTTGTAAAGGATTTAATTGATGGCACATTAGATTAGAGTATGTCTCTAAATGCTTTCACTTCTATTTATACTTTTCAGTGCTCTGCCCTTTAATGATCTTTATTTTTCTCTGCATAAGTGTTTAGCCTGGTCCACATATGTTAGACAAAACAATTTTACTCTCCAATGACATTGGGGTATAAGATTTTAATTTCCACAATCTACCTAAATTTTGATACTGTTATTTATAACGTTTGTGAAGCTTGTATTATAATAATAAATCCCCACAATATGCACACAATAATATGTTCCCTCAGTTCTTAAAACACTTGCTGTCTGTTGTTTGGATTTCCAGTTGCGTGTAGGTATCTGATCACATTTTTTTCCTATTCATATAAACAGACTATTTATTACAATTATGCAAATACTTTAACTTTCAAGTGATTATTATAGTCTATTTACTAGACTCACATAATTTTAAATATATCAAAGTTTGAAAGAAGGAGTATTGGATTAGGGCACTATTCTAAGACTAAACAACAATATATAAGCTTAGTCTCATACAAGAAAGAGGAAACACGAATCATTTTTCAACAAGAAAAACCTGAGGAAATGTAGCAATGAAAGGTTACATTTACAGTTGGAATCACAGTCTGATAGATCAAATAGAAACTGGTGGAAACTAAGGTAAATATTTAAGGACTCATGATATCAATATAATTTACATGAATGTATCAATTGCCTGTTTTGGGAGGGTTAAACGATGTCTAAAGTAATAAGTTGCTTTATTTTTTGTTTTGTTTTGTTTTTTACTTTGTGAAGAAGCAGAAAATTCCTCCTCACTCTCATATTTTGCCTTGTTTGAGAAGGGGGAACTGCTTTTTTACCCATCTCATTCACTTGCCAAAACTTGGGATTGATATGAAAATACTAGGATGCTTGTGAAAGAAGCGAACAGTCAATCCAATGAATGGAATCAAGGTGAAAGTGCTTTGGAGAAAAGAAAAAGTTTTATTAACTTTCTATTTGCTATTGCTAATGTGTGCTCAAATTCTTAATGCAGAAATAATGCTTTAGGATATACCCTTTTAAATTCAAATGATTAATCAATATTATATATATTTGATTATATTCAAATAATTTGAAATCATCATATATTTACAGTAAGAAAAATTAAAATGCAAAATTCCCTCACAATAGTTATATAATTATGCTACTCTATGGTTGGAAAGAATATTGGATATCATGCAAAGCACTTTTCCCCTCAACTTGAGAATCTATTATGGGATCATGTAGATCCTTTCTTTCTCTTTTCCATTGTGCCTTGCAGCATGAAGGATCTTAGTTCCCTGACCAGGGACTGAATCCATGCCTTCTGCACTGAAAGTGAGGAATCTTAACCTCTGAATGGCCAGAGAAGTCTCAAAGTCCTTTTCAATACTTCATCCAGGAAGGATTTTATTGTGATAGTAAGGTAACAAAATTCATTTCTGAATAATTCTGCTTGCAATATAGGTTTGGTTAAGAAAATCTGCTCTTCCTCAAATATTACTAGATTTACTTTGCTGTACTTTTAATATTCTGTACATAAATTCAGTTAATCTCAAAAGTACAGTATATATTTTTCACTAACCTAATGCCTTAATTCCTCATTTGACTTTATGTGTCTGGAGGGCAGAACCTTTGCTTATTTATCATTTACTATTTACTATTTCTATGGCCAAACTGATGATAGATTTTCAGTTTTTTGCAGAATTACAAGGAAAACTAGCTATTTACATAATAATCTAAAATGATTATCAGAACCACATAAGTACATATTTTCACAGCATATGGGAGCTATTCATTTTCATCAACTGTGGTTTCCAAAATTGTTTTGAAGTTAGATTGTTTTGAAGCCTCCTTCTGCTTTTAAGTTGATGCCATTAATCTTATTTGTATCAATTTGACTTTCTTGTTGCTAAACTATTTTAAATATTTTAGAAGTCTTTAATTTTATATTTCATTCAACTAAAATTATATTATCTTTGAGAGACATAGAGCTATATTCCATGTTGATTGCTATGGTAGTTGATATAGTACAATACTTGGTGGTAGAGCTGAGTATGTGAAATACAGATATTTCAAATTGAAATGTGTTGTAGGCATAAAACAAACACTGATTGTGAAGACTTAGAACATGCACATAAATGCAAAATATCTTGGTAATAATTTTAACATTGTTTTTTGTGTGTGCATGCTCAATCATGTCTGACTCTTTATGACCCAATGACTATAGCCCAGGCTCCTCAGTTCATGGAATCTTCCTGGCAAAGAATACTGTACCAGATTGCCACTTCCTACCCCAGGGGATCTCCCTGATTCAGGGATTGAACCCATGTCTCTTTCATTTCCTGAATTAGCAGCGGTTTCTTTACCACTGTGTCACCTAGGAAGCCCTTTTACATTGTTTATATTGTTTAAAAATATTGTTCAAATAAAATTTTCTTGGGTATAAAAAAGAACATACTTGAGTCAGTTCTAATGAGATGGATGAAACTAGAGCCTATTATACAAAGTGAAGTAAGTCAGAAAGAGAAACATCAATAGAGTATATTAATGAATATATATGGAATTTAGAAAGACAGTAACAACGGCCCTATATGCAAGACAGCAAAAGAGACACAAATGTAAAGAACAGATTTTTAGACTATGTGGGAGAAAGCAGGAGTAGGACAACATGAGAAAATAGCATTGAAACACGTGCATTACCATATGTAAAATAGATGATGAGTGCAAAAAGTAGGGCACTCAAAGCTGGTGTTCTGTGACAACCTGAAGGGATGGGGTGGGGAGGGAGGCAGAAGAGGGGTTCAGGATGGTGGTACACATGTACACCCATGGCTGATTCATGTCAATGTATGGCAAAAGCTGCCACAGCATTATAAAGTATGTAGTCTCAATTAAAATAAATAAATAAACTTTAAAAAGAAAAAAAATATCTTGGAAATATTACACAAATTAACTATACTATTAAAATTGTTTTTTACTTTTTTAGTGTGCCCTTGAGAAAAAAATGGGCTTCCCACGTGGCACTAGTGGTAAAGAATCCACCTGTCAATGCAGGGGACTCAAGAGGCACAGATTAGGTCCTGGTGGGGAAGGTCCCCTGAAGTAGAAAATGGCACCCTACTCCAGTATTCTTGCTAGGATAATCCCAGGGACAGAAGAGCCTGGCAACCTACAGTCCATGGGACTGGGTCATGATCTTCATCCATAATTTTTATTGAGTTATTATAAATAACTTTGTTAAGAAATATTAGTGACGTTTCATCATATGTTAACTCAAAGGATCTCTTTCCTCTGATAATCTAAGATTGCTTACCAGTAGTGCTAGTCCAATTAATCATTTTTGTTGAAGACAGTTTCCTCACAGATGCTGTGCAGTCTGTTATTAATGAAATAGATTGCTTTTTGCAAGCCTCTTTTTCCTTCTGTTGTATTCACCATTTTCATCAACCATTTGTTTCTCTGGGTGATATTCATAAGTACATTATATGATAACATTGTTTTTTTAAACACAAAATACATTGTCCCTAACATATGGCTTAATTTCATCATGTGATTATAATAAGTACGATTTATTAGAATATGATCAGTAGGAAATAAAATATTGCAGCTATGGGAGAAAATGCATATCTTTTCTGTTTTAATAGTTGCAGTTTCAAGAACTATGTTAAAGGTCAATGTTAAATCTGTTATTAATGTAAGGGCAATGTGAAACCAGAACTGCACTGATTTTCCGATACTCTGTCAGGGTTCTATTAAATGGGATTTCAAATGACCTCATTGTATCAACCATTTCCAAAAAATATGCAGAGATTCTTTAATGCATTTAATATTTAGTTTCCAAGTATCATTTTAAAAGAAACATATCCTCATTTCTGAGCTTTCTGGCTCCCAAGTTAAGCAAGAGTAATAAAATATTGCTGCCAAACTGAATTCTCTCAAACTTTCAACAACAGAACAAGCATTTTCTTTTAGGGAATAATGATCTGCAAGAATAAGAAAAGCCCTAAGACTTGACTCAATCATGTAATTATTGCTTAGGGAAGAATTACACTTTTGGCTAATTCATCAAGTTCTTTCTAACTCAACATAAACTATTAGATAAATACCTTCAGCAAAACTTTAAACAAAATACATTGTGAACATTACTAAGGCTATCTTTATTCTAGTAAAAAAAAAAAATTAGAATACTTGTCAATATACCCCCTTTTAACAATGAGAACTTAGTAAACTTAGGTCAAAAAAAGGCTTGTGATGACATTTTAAAACATACAATCAGCATACAATGTTAGCAAAGTTGAGACATATAAGATATTTGAAGGAAATATTGTTTATGCTTGGTGCTAGTCATAGTAGTCTGTTTAAGATTTATTTTTTCTCTTTGTTCTTATTATTTCCAAAGTAAATTTTTATTTTATTGATTTCTTGGTTATTTCTCATTCCCATTGCTTTTTTATTTCATTTAAATTTTCAAAAAATTAACTTTCAATAAGTCAAGGCTACCCTATCACTTACTTTACTTATTGGTGTCCACCACATCCACATCCACAACATTTTAATTCTTAAAATGTTTTTCTTTTCCTAGAAAGCACTATATAAGTTCACAAAACCTGATTTAAGCAAATATTTCTACATAACTCTAAAATATAGTAGCTGGGGAAAAAATGAGGTTTAAAAATTTTGCCAGAAACCACATAGTAAAAAATGTGGTTATATGTCCCCCCATACACATACACACACAAATACAAATCCACTGAGCATGCTTTCAATCACTTTTCTACCAAGTGTAAAATGTACAGATTTTAGGGTAAACAAGGTAATGAAAATATGGAGAAACTTACATGAATAGATGAATTTTCAAAATTGAAAAGCATAGCAGTAGTGGAACAAGTGTTATGTGAATATCAATAGAGAAGTTCAACCCTATATCACTCCCTCGTAATTGTATCAACTTCAATATGGGAAACAACCACTTTATCAAGAAAAGAAAAGAGAAAACCTAAGACTACTAAAGCTCATCAATTAATTCAGTAAAGTTGCAAGATACAAAATTAATATAGGAAAACATTATTTTCTATACATTAACAATGACCTATTGGAAAGAAAAATTAAGGAAACAATTCAATTTATAATTGCATCAAAAAGAATAAGATACTAGGGAATACATCTATGAGGATTAAAAAAGGAAACTATACCTATAATCAAAACTATAAGACACTGATGAAAGAAATTGAAGATGAAACAAACAGATGGAAAGATATACCATGTTCTTGGATTGGAAGAATTAGTATTGTTAAAATAATAATACCAGCCAAGGGAATTACAGATTCAATGCAATCCCTATCAAAATATCAATGGAATATTTGCAGAGCTAGAACAAATAATTTCAAAATGTGTATGGAAACACAAAAGACATCAAATAGCAAAAAGCATCTTGAGAAAGAACAGAGCTGAAAGAATCACACTTCCTGACTTCACACTATACTACAAAGTTACAATAATCAAGAGTATGGTTCTGTCACAAATACACATGCATAGATCAATACAACTGAATAGATAGCCCAGAAATAAAGCTCACACACTTATGGTCAATTAATTTGACAAAGAAGTCCAGACTATACAATGGAGTAAAGAGAGTATCTTCAATATCTGTTGCTAGGAAAACTAGATAGCTACATGTAAAAGAATGTTAGCACATTACATTCTCTAACACCATATAAAAAATAAATCAAAATGGGTTGAAGAATTATATGTAAGACAGAATACTATAAAACTCCTAGAGAAAAACATAGGCAGAACACTCTTTAAAATATATTGCAACAATATTTTTTGAATCTGCTATCTTAGGCAAGGAAAAAGAAGCAAACATTAATAAATAGGACCTAATCAAACTTAAAATGTCTTGTATCACAAAGGAAATCAATAACAAAGCAAAAAGGCAACCTACTAAATGGGGGAAAATATTTGCATATGAAATGACTGATTAGGAGTTAATATCCAACATATATGAATAGTTCATACAACTCAAAAACAAAAATGCAGACACATAAAACAACCAACCTAATTAAAAAATAAGCAAAAGGCTTCAATAGACGTTTTCCCAAAGAAGACATACAGATGGCCGACAGGCACAGAGAAGAGGTTCAGCATTGATAATCAAAGAAATGCAATTTAAAACCATAATGAGATATTATCTCATACCTGTCAGAATGGCTATTATCAAAATGAACATGGATAACAAATGCTGTCAAAAGCTTGATGTTGTTTTGTTTGGTTTAGAGAGCAAACATAACAAAACATCTCTAAACTTTTCCCGCTACATTTGATGTTCAACTTTCCACCACACCATTATTTTACAAATGCTCTTAAATATGCTATTATTTGCATTTCATACTATTTTACAAATGCAAATAAGCAAGAAGAGAAAAATCCACCATGCTGTAAGTTCTATTTCTAACTACAAACAGAAAGGAGAAGTGACTTTTACCCAAATCTAAAAGGCAAACTTTTGTGAAAACCAGAGACTGTCCCAGGGGAAAGAAGTAATCTTCTTGAAAGAGTATTCTTGGCACCTGAGAACTTGATATCACTTTTTGATTCTTCCCTTAATAAGGACAACTTAGTGCCATTGGGATATTATCCTCTAATTTTTAATTATTGTATGGGCTTTGGACATGCATTTGAAACTGTTGTTTAGTCGCTAAGTCACGTCCAACTCATTTGTGACCCTGCCAGGGTCCTCTGTCCGTGGGATTTCCCAGGCAAGAAGGCTGGAGTAGATTGCCATTTCTCCAGGGGATCTTCCTGCCTCAGGGATCAGACCTATATCTCTTCCACTGGCAAGTGCAGTTTTTACCAATGAGACACCCAGGAAGCTCCATAACCACTATTAGATGTGTTAAATTAAAGATGGCTTCTCTAATGGAAAAGAACTTTGGTTTATATCTTTCCTGAGCTTCAACTTCTCCAGGAATTCTAGAGATTTTTTTGGCGACAGTGGCTTTTTCTAATATGAAAGATATTTTAAACATGTGTCTAGGCTTTGCATTATTTAAAGTTTCCTGTAGCTAACCAAATTTTCTCTAATTCAAATCAATTACCAAGAAAGAAATAAAAAAGGCACATCCAGTATCTTTTTATTAACTGATGCTTTTTCTCTGGAAACAAGAAAGTGCTACTATATTGTAAATTGGGATTCAAAATCAAGACCAATAGATAGATAAATAGATACAGATAGATAAATAGATAGGAAAATATATGTGAAACACATATTTTCTTCATTCTTAAGGGATTCTCTCAGGAAATAAGTTATGATTATATTGATGGTAAACAATAATCACCTCAATTTATAGCTAGCATAATTTAATTAATGGTTTGAATTTAGATAAGTCAATAAAGAAAAATAAGACCCCTTTATTTAACTGAGTTGCCTGGCTCATAGTCAACACTCAATCAATATTTGCTAAATTGAATTAAAAGGTGGAAGTATATCATGTGAAATCTTGAAAGACGTCTTTCTTTCCTTTGTGAAATCAATCTTATTTCCACTACAACATCATAATCTCTTTCTTCTTCTAAAAGAGAAAAACAGGATTTTTTTTTTTCTATTAGGAACACACACAAAATTTTTTTTAAATTACAATCTACAATAGTATGTCACAATGCTACTATAGAGTGAAGGTGTGTGTACTCCCAAAATTCACAAGGTAAAACCTAAATCCTAACATGATAGTATTTGAAACTGGGGGACTTGGGGAGGTCATAAAATCATGAGGTCAGAGCCCTCATACATAGAATTAGTACCCTTATAAAGCAGATTCTAAAGAGCCCCCTCAACTCTCTTCATCCAGAAATGTGAGAAATAAACTACTGTTGTTTGTAAAGTCACCCAGTTTATGATAGTTTCTTATAGCAGCTGAAATTGACTAAGACATACAATGTGGGCACAATACTTTTGCATGAACACCAGGATCTTATTGCTAATACAGACCAAACTCTCAAACAAAATCAAACTTAATTGTGTTTGGCTTGTTCATTGGAGTTGGTCTATGGAAGATTTTAATAACAGAAATATTTCAGCTTTGGCTTTATCTTGCTTTAGTTTCCTTTTTCTGTAATATGTGGTTTTTAAAGTAAATGCATTTTCAACAACAAACATGTATTATGTTTATAAAAATATTTTTAATTACACTAAGTGGTTAATAATATTTAAAGTTAAACATTACGAAGAGAGGCAGCACTAGAGTAGAAATATAATTATTTCAGGCCCTCTGAGAAATAATTAAGGAAGGATAAATAAATGAGATGCTAAACCTGTGACTAATTATTTCCTAATGCACTTCCATTAATTTAACATGATGAGATGATTAAATTTAAGAAACATTGCATTGAAAAATCTGTTACTAAACTTGAAAACAAATTGACACTATATTTTCCCAATGTTTTTCTTTGAAATTGAGGTTTGCAGTTTGCATTTTATCTATATATACTTACTTGGTCAAATTATTTCTTTTTACTAACACGCTTCTCTACTCTAAACTTCCAAATGATCCAACCATCCATTCTTCATCTCTTCATTTGGTTTGTGTTCAGGCAACTAGTACTTGTTGTGTACTTAACGTGTGCCATACTGTGTACTGTTGTACATCAGGTACTTGAGATAAGGCTTCTAATCCTAGTACTTCCTGTTGAACTCGGTTTTCTTTATTTTTCTAAAAAGTAGTTGATTGATGGCTATTTTAATAAATACCCAAATCTTTCATGACTGACATTTGTAAATGCAAACCCTAGGTTTGTATGGGTCTGTCTTACACAGCATCCTTATGTTGTTATAGACATGCTTCACTACAGTGCTAAGAAACCATATAATAAGTTATCCATCTTTTCCTGTTTACTGAGGCCTGTTTCATTTGTTTGTTTTCTATTAAGTTAACTGGTGCTCTCAATTTTGTCAAAGTTGAATTTTGTCCTCTAGGGTACATTTGCATTTTCTTTAGAAACCCCTTCACCAATTTGTTTGGCTTTCATAAAGGAGTCATGATGTTATTGGCAAAATTCAAAAAAAGGACAAGATATGCATTTTATGGGAAACTACATGGAACCTTAATAAAACAATTATGCAGATTAGGTGACAACTTGGAATGCTTTCTCCTGAGAGAAGTATGCTTCAGCCTTGCCCCAGTTTCCAAGATTCACTCATGCAAAACCCCTGGTGGAACTATCTCCCATAAGAATTTGAATAGAGTTAGAAACAGTTCTTCTATTCTGATTTTCTCACCTCCTACCCTAATATGCAAATATTCTAGTTATTGTGATTGTGCATGAACCTGCTGGTTAAGTATAAGACTTGTGTTTAGATCTGTTCTGTATGCATCCTGATTAATTTTTATTCCAGATCTTTAGCCAATGCCTCTTCAGATTCAAAAATCTACAGAATTTCCTCTTAAGTGTTTAACCTATCACACTGTCGATACTTCACAAGTTGCTAAGTCAAAAATTATAATCTTTTCCCCAAGATGTTTCTTCTCATTTCTGTAGAATTTCTCATTCACACAACTCAGAACTTATATTAACTTTTACTCTTCAAACCCTTTCTTCTTGCCAATTGGCATTATGGGAAACTAGGAAAGCTCATTTTAATTCAATTGATCATTTCTTTTTATCACACTACCAGGATCTTATTTCTTTGACCTTGAATAATTTTTAATTGTGGTTCAATGCATATGCTGAATAACCAGACTCCTTTGTTTTGAGCCCATGATAGTTTCTTAATTCTGTGATCTTGATCTGATGTTTTAACCTCTCTTTATCTGCGTTAATGCTTTTAAAACTCCTATAGCAACAAAACCAATATCATGTTTCTTGGGAGGATTAAATATGTTAATATATAAATTATTTAAGCCAATGAGTAAAGTAGAGTAAAACTTTTAAAAAGTTAGTTATAGAATTGTTTGTGAAGATGGTGGAGGAATAGGATGGGGAGACCACTTTCTCCCCCACAAATTCATCAAAAGAACATTTAAATACTGAGTAAATTCCACAAAACAACTTCTGAATGCTGGCAGAGGATATCAGGCACCCAGAAAAGCAGCCTATTGTCTTCGAAAGGAGGTAGGAAAAACTATAAAAGATAAAAAAAAAAAGAGAGAGAGACAAAAGAGGTAGGGATGGAGCTCTGTCCCAGGAAAGGAGTCTTAAAAAGAGAGAAGTTTCCAAATACTTTTTCCAAGAAAGATTCTTACTGCCGAGTCTGTGGCGAGCCTTGGAAGCACAGAGGGCAACATAACAGGGAGGAAAAATAAATAATGAAAACCCACAGATTACGAGCCCAAAGGTAACTCCCCCAGTGGAAAGGCAGCTCAGACGCCTGCACCCACCACTAGCAGGCAGGGGATGGGCAGGGAGGTATGGGATGCATTGCTTAGAGTAAGGATCTGGCCTGAATGCCCCGGGGGCAATCTGAGTGAACTAATTTGGGCTAGCAAACCAGACTATGGGATAGCTACCACGCAAATAGCCCTAAGACACTGCCAGGCCTGCTCACAGAACAAAGGACTGAACAGAACTAGCCACCTGCAGACCATTCCCCTCAGGTAACAGGCAGCCAGAGCCAGAAGGGGGCAATCACAGCCCCAGAGAGACATTATCTCCCAAACTGCAAGCAAGCTTCTTTGCTAACTATGACTTCTTGGGGTTCTGGACAGTCAACATCCACCTGAGAAGGTGCACCCATTGTACAGCCAGAAAATCGAGCAGTAGGGACCAGGGAGGCGATAAGTCACAGAGACAGCACTCACTAAACACCTCATCACCTGAGCTGCTCAGACCTGGGAAGGCCACAAAACGCAGCCCCAACCGAGTCTGTGCCTTTGAGGACCACCTGAGTGCCTGAACCTGAGCGGCTTAGACCTGGGAGGTTCAGGCAGCCCAGGGCCAGCCTCAGATGGTTCCTGCCAGAGCAACCTAGAGCTTGAGCAGTGTGGGCAGGGAAGGCACACGTGCTGTGAGCAAGGGCAGGCCCAGTGTGGCTGAGGAACTGTGAGCACATGCCAGTGTTATTTGTTTACATTGTCCCTCCCTCCCCACATAGCGACTAAACAAGTGAGCCTAAAAAGTGTCCACCACCACCCCCTTTGTGTCAGGGTGGAAATCAGACACTGAAGAGACCAGCAAACAGAAGAAGCTAATACAGAGGGAATCACCTTGGAAATGACAGGTGCAATAGATTAAAACCCTGTCATCAGTACCGACTACATAGGAAGGGGCCTATAGATCTTGAGAAATATAAGCCAGACCAAGGAACTATCCAAAAATGAACTGACCCCACAATACCCACAACAACATCAGAGAAAGTCTGAGATATGTTCTTACTATTTTTCATTCTTTTTTTTTTAATTTAAAAAAATTTTTAAGTTCCCTTACTCTAATTTTCACTTTTGTAACCTACCATTACTTTGAAAAATAAAAAAAGACCCTATTTTTTAAAGCAAACTTCATATTTTATAATTTTTGTGCCTTTTTTCTTTCTTTTTTTTCTTCTTTCCTTTAATATTGTAGTTTTGAAATTCAAAACTCTAGATTTTTAATCTTTGCTTTTTTGTATTTGTTATCAATTCAGTACCTTTAAGAACCCAATCTTCAGTACCCATTTTTACTTCGGAACGAGATTACTGGCTTGACTGATCTCTCTTGCTTTGGACTCTCCTTTTTCTCCATCAGGTTGCCTCTGTCTCCTCCTTACCCCCTCTCTTCTCTATCCAACTCTGTGAATCTCTGTGTGTTCTAGACAGTGGAGAACACTTAGGGGACTGATTACTGGCTGGATCTGTTTCTTTCCTTTTCATCCCCCCCTTTTATCCTCCTGGCCACCTCTGTCTCCTTCCTCCCTCTTCTCTTCTCTGTATAACTCCGTGAACATCTTTGAGCAGTCCAGTTGTGGAGTGCACATACAGAAGTGATTACTGGCTAGATTGCTCTCTACTCTATTGATTTCACCTCATCTCATCCGGGTCACCTCTAACTCCCTCCTCCCTCTTCTCTTCTCCATGTAACTCTGTGAACCTCTTTGGGTATCCCTCACTGTGGAGAAACTTTTTGTATTTAACCTAGATGTTTTATCAATGGTGCTGTATAGAAAGTGAAGTCTTGAGACTACTGTAAAAATGACTGAAAACCAGAAGTAGGAGGCTTAAGTCCAAATTCTGAGAACATAGAGAACTCCTGACTCCAGCAAGACGTACAATGAAAATTCTCCAGCAACACAGGAACACAGCCCTGAGCTCCAATATACAGGCTGCCCAAAGTTACTCCAAAACCTTTGACATCTCATAACTCATTACCGTACACTTCATTGCACTCCAGAGAGAAGAAATCCAGCTCTACCCACCAGAACACCGACATAAGTTTCCCTAGCCAAGAAACCTTGACAAGACATCTGTACAACTCCACCCACAGCAAGGAAACTCCACAATAAAGAGAACTCTACAAACTTCCAGAATACAGAAAAACCACCCCAAACTCAGCCATATAAACAAGATGAAGAGACAGAGGAATACCCAGCAGGTAAAGGAACAGGATAAATGCCCACCAAACCAAACAAAAGAGGAAGAGATAGGAAATCTTCCAGATAAAGAATTCCAAATAATGATAGTGAAAATGATCCAAAATCTTGAAATCAAAGTGGAATCACAGATAAATAGCCTGGAGACAAGGATTGAGAAGATGCAAGAAAGGTTTAATGAGGACCTAGAAGAAATAAAAAAGAGTCAATATATACTGAATAATGCAATAAATGATATCAAAACACTCTGGAGGCAACAAATAGTAGAATAACAGAGACAGAAGATAGGATTAGTGAAGTAGAAGATAGAATGGTAGAAACAAATGAATCAGAGAGGAAAAAAGAAAAATAAAAGAAATGAGGAAAATCTCAGAGACCTCCAAGACAGTGTTAAACGCCCCAACATTCTAATCATAGGAGTCCCAGAAGAAGACAAAAAGAAAAACCATTAGAAAATACTTGAGGAGATAATAGTTGAAAACTTCCCTAAAGTGGGGAAGGAAATAATCACCTGAGTCCGAGAAACCCAGAGAGTCCCAAACAGGATAAACCCAAGGCGAAATACCCTAAGACATATTAATCAAATTAACAAATATCAAACACAAAGAACAAATATTAAAAGCAGCAAGGGAAAAACAACAAATAACCCACAAGGGGATTCTCATAAGAATAACAGCTGATCTTTCAATAGAAACTCTTCAGGCCAGGAGGGAATGGCAAGACATACTTAGAGTGATGAAAGAAAATAACCTACAGCCCAGATTACTGTACTCAGCAAGGATCTCATTCAAATATGAAGGAGAAATCAAAAGCTTTACAGACAAGCAAAAGCTGAGAGAATTCAACACCACCAAACCAGCTCTCAAACAAATGCTAAAGGATATTCTCTAGACAGGAAACACAAAAAGGGTATATAAAGTCGAACCCAAAACAGTAAAGTAAATGGCAATGGGATCATACTTATCAATAATTACCTTAAAATTAAATGAGTTGAATGCCCCAACCAAAAGACAAAGACTGGCTGAATGGATACAAAAACAAGACCCTTATATATGTTGTCTACAAGAGACCCACCTCAAAACAGGAGACACATACTGACTGAAAGTGAATGGATGGGAAAAGATATTCCATGCTAATAGAGACCAAAAGAAAGCAGGAGTAACAATACTCATATCCGATAAAATAGACTTTAAAACAAAGGCTATAAAAAGAGACAAAGAAGGACACTACATAATGAAAAAAGGCACAATCCAAGGAGAAGATATAACAATTATAAATATATATGCACCCAACAGAGGAACGCCACAATATGTAAGACAAATGCTAACAAGTATGAAAGGGGAAATTAACAATAACACAATAATAGTGGGAGACTTTAATACCCCACTCACACCTATAGATAGATCAACTGAACAGAAAATTAATAAGGAAACACAAACTTTAAATGATACAATANCATTAAAAAGATCATGCACCATGACCAAGTGGGCTTTATCCCAGGGATGCAAGGATTCTTCAATATCTGAAAATGAGTCAATGTAATACACCACATTAACAGATTGAAAAATAAAAGCCATATGATTATCTCAATAGATTCAGAGAAAGCTTTTGACAAAATTCAACATCCATTTATGATGAAAAAAAAAAAACTCTCCAGAAAGCAGGAATAGAAGGAATATACCTCAAAATAATAAAAGCTATATATGCCAAACCCACAGCAAACATTATCCTCAATGGTGAAAAATTGAATGCATTTCCCCTGAAGTCAGGAACAAGACAAGGGTGCCCACTTTCACCATTACTATTCAATATAGTTTTGGCCACAGCAATCAGAGCAGAAAAAGAAATAAAAGGAATCCAAATTGGAAAAAAAGAAGTAAAACTCACTGTTTGCAGATGACATGATCCTCTATATAGAAAACCCTAAAGATTCCACCAGAAAATTACTAGAGCTAATCAATGAATATAGTAAAGTTGCAGGATATAAAATCAACACAAGGAAATCCCTTGCATTCCTACACACTAATAATGAGAAAATAGAAAGAGAAATTCGGAGAAGGCAATGGTAACCCACTCCAGTGTTCTTGCCTAGAGAATCCCAGGGATGGGGCAACCTGGTGGACTGCCGACTATGGGGTCACTAAGAGTCAGACACGACTGAAGTGACTTAGCAGCAGTGGCAGCAGCAGAAAGAGAAGTTAAGGAAACAATTCCATTCACCATTGCAATGAAAAGAATAAAATACTTAGGAATATATCTACCTAAGCAAACTAAAGACCTATAAATAGAAAACTATAAAACAGTTGAAAGAAATCAAAGAAGACACTAACAGATAGAAAAATATACCATGTTCATGGATCAGAAGAATCAATATAGTGAAAATGAGAATACTACCCAAAGCAATCTACAGATTCAATGCAATCCCTATCAAGCTACCAACAGTATTTTTCACCAAGCTAGAACAAATAATTTCACAATTTGTATGGAAATACAAAAAAACTCAAATAGCCAAAACTATCTTGAGAAAGAATGGAACTGGGGGAATCAACCTGCCTGACTTCAGGCTCTACTACAAAGCCACAGTCATCAAGACAGTACGGTACTGGTACAAAGACAGACATATAGATCAATGTAACAAAATAGAAAGCCCAGAGATAAATCCACACACCTATGGAAACCTTATCTTAGACAAAAGAGGCAAGAATATACAGTAGATTAAAGATGATCTCTTTAACAAGTGATGCTAGGAAAACTGGTCAACCACTTATCAAAGAATGAAACTAGAACACTTTCTAACACCACACACACAAATAAACTCAAAATGGATTAAAGATCTAAACGTAAGACCAGAAACTATAAAACTCCTAGAGGAGAACATAGGCAAAACACTCTCTGACATAAATCACAGCAGGATCCTCTATGATCCACCTCCCAGAATACTGGAAATAAAAGCAAAAATAAACAAGTGGGATCTAATTAAAATTAAAAGCTTCTGCACAACAAAGGAAACTATAAACAAAGTGAAAAGACAGCCTTCAGAATGGGAGAAAATAATAGCAAATGAAGCAACTGACAAACAACTAATCTCAAAAATATACAAGCAACTTATGCAGCTCAATTCCAGAAAAATAAATGACCCAATCAAAAAATGGGCCAAAGAACTAAATAGACATTTCTCCAAAGAAGACATACGGATGGCTAACAAACACATGAAAAGATGCTCAACATCACTCATTATCAGAGAAATGCAAATCAAAACCACAATGAGGTACCATTTCACACCAGTCAGAATGGATGCAGTCCAAAAGTCTACAAGCAATAAATGCTGGAGAGGGTGTGTAGAAAAGGGAACTCTCTTACATTGTTGGTGGGAATGCAAACTAGCATAGCCACTATGGAGAACAGTGTGGAGAGTGCTTACAAAACTGAGAATAGAACTGCCTTATGACTCAGCAATCCCACTGCTGGGCATATACACCGAGGAAACCAGAATTGAAAGAGACACGTGTACCCCA
>SJYA01000280.1:1795002-1817973 GCA_006410615.1 Neotragus moschatus
GAATAGAACTGCCTTATGACTCAGCAATCCCACTGCTGGGCATACACACCGAGGAAACCAGAATTGAAAGACACATGTGTACCCCAATGTTCATCACAGCAGTTTATAATAGCCAGGACATGGAACCAACCTAGATGTCCATCAGCAGACAAATGGATAAGAAAGCAGTGGTACATAAACACAATGGAGTATTACTCAGCCATTAAAAAGAATACAATTGAATCAGTTCTAAAGAGATGGATGAAACTGGAGCCTATTATACAGAGTGAAGTAAGCCAGAAAGAAAANAAAAAATTGCAAATAGAGCTGCCTTATGACTCAGCAATCCCACTGCTGGGCATATACACAGAGGAAACCAGAATTGAAAGAGACACATGTATAAAGGAGACATAGATGTATAGAACAGCCTTTTGGACTCTGTGGAAGAGAGAGAGGGTGGGATGATTTGGGAGAGTGGCATTGCAACATGTATGATATCATAAATGAAATGACTCGCCGGTCTAGGTTCGATGCAGGATGCAGGATGCTTGGGACTGATCCGCAGGGATGATCCAGAAGGATGGTGTGGGGTGGGAGAGGGGAGGGAGGGTCAGGATTGGGAGCTCATATACACTCGTGGCTGATTCATGTCAATGTATAGCAAAACAAATACAGTCCCAGGCANATATCATAAATGAAATGACTCGCCGGTCTAGGTTCGATGCAGGATGCAGGATGCTTGGGACTGATCCGCAGGGATGATCCAGAAGGATGGTGTGGGGTGGGAGAGGGGAGGGAGGGTCAGGATTGGGAGCTCATATACACTCGTGGCTGATTCATGTCAATGTATAGCAAAACAAATACAGTATTATAAAGCAAAACAAACTAAAAAAATAAGAATAAAAAAACAAGAAAAATAGATTTTTTAAATGTAAAAAAAATATGTTGTTATTGTTTATTATCAGAAAACATGGCTGCAATATCATAAATAGGCTTCTCATGTGGCTCAGACCAGAGACCCAGGTTCAATCCATGGGTTTGGAAGATCCCCTGGAGAAGAAAATGGCATTCCACTCCAGTGTTCTTGCCTGGAGAATTCCATGGACAGAGGAACCTGGTGGGCCACATAATCCATGGTATCACAAAGAGTCAGATGTGACTGAGCAACTAACACTTTCAGTAACACTTTCACGATACATATTTTTAAGTTTTAAATAAGACCAATAATGAGCTAGTTAATTCTACTTTAGGTGGAGAACTGCTAAGTGTCAATCAGAATTTTTCCTCAGTGTATATTTGGCATCAGGTTTTTGTCATTCAATAACCACAACTGATTCCATAACAAACTGTGGAAAATTCTTAAAGGGATGGAAATACCAGACTACCTTACCTGCATCCTGAGAAACCTGCATGTAGATCAAGAAGCAACAATTTGAACCAGACTTGGAATGACAGATTGGTTCCAAATTGGGAAATAAGTATGTCAAGACTGTATATTAACTTCTGTGCAGAGTACATCATGCAAATGCCGGGCTGGAACAAGGAGAAGCTGGAATCAAGATTGCCAGAAATATCAGTAACCTCATTCAGATGACACCACGCTTATGGCAGAAAGTGAAGAAGAACTAAAGAACCTGTTAATGAAGATGAAAGAGGAGAGTGAAGAAGGTGGCTTAAAAATCAACATAAAAAACCCAAGGTCATGACATTTGGTCCCATAACTTCATGGCATGTAGTTGGGGAATCATGGAAAAGTTCGGTTCAGTTCAGTCGCTCAGTCATGTCCGATTCTTTGTGACCCCATGAATTGCAGCACNTCATGTTGATGTATGGCAAAACCAATAAAATATTGTAAAGTAATTAACCTCCAATTAAAATAAATAAATGTATATTAAAAAAGAAAAAACTATTAAAAAAAGTTATAGTGGCATCTTAACAGATTTATTGAACTTTAAGTCTTTCTATTTTTCACTTTGAACTTAACATGCACTTTTCTAAATCAAATTCCTAAGACATTTCTATAATTATATGATTTTTCTTTAAATTTTTTCACAATTTTCACATTTGCTACTGATGGGACTACAAAATCCTTCATCTGAGTTTCCAAGCATTAGCTATAGGCATCCTTCCAACTCTCCTGTGGTCAAGTATATATGGCAGATTCAAGTATTCATGTCATTAAATTAATATGTCATTGTTAGTTTCTTTACTTTCTTAATCATATGTATCATAAATAAATTAATTCATGCATATATGCATATACACCTTTATATTTTGGTGATAAAAAGTGCATTCAGTTTAGTTCAGTTTAGTCACTCAGTCGTGTACAACTTTTTGCAATCCCATGAACTGCAGTACGCCAGGCCTCCCTGTCCATCACCAACTTCCAGAGTCCACCCAGATCCATGTCCATTGTGTCAGTGATGCCATTCAACCATCTCATCCTCTGTCACCCCTTCTCCTCCTGCCCTCAATCTTTCCCAGCATCAGGGTCTTTTCAACTGAGTCAGCTCTCTGCATCAGGTGGCCAAAGTATTGGAGTTTCAGCTTCGATATCAAGCCCTCCAATTAACACCCAGGACTGATCNCATTGTGTCAGTGATGCCATTCAACCATCTCATCCTCTGTCACCCCTTCTCCTCCTGCCCTCAATCTTTCCCAGCATCAGGGTCTTTTCAACTGAGTCAGCTCTCTGCATCAGGTGGCCAAAGTATTGGAGTTTCAGCTTCGATATCAAGCCCTCCAATTAACACCCAGGACTGATCTCCTTTAGGATGGACTGGTTGGATCTCCTTGCAATCCAAGGTACTCTCATGAGTCTTCTCCAACACCACAATTCAAAAGCACAGTTAAAAAAAGTGCTTTCCTGAAAGTAAATTTAAAGTATTTTAAATGAAAATTGCAAATGAGTGGAGAATTCAAGAGGCCAATAATGATAATGACATAAAACCTGTATGAAAGTGAAAGTTGCTCAGTCATGTCTGACTCTTTAAACCCCATGGACTCTACAATCCATGAAATTCTCCAGGCAAGAATATTGAAGTGGATAGCCTTTCCCGTCTCCAGAGGATTTTCCCAACACAGGGATAGGACTGAGGTCCCTTGCATTGCAGGTGGATTCTTTACCAGCAGAGCCACAAGGGAAGCCCAAGAATACTGGAGTAGGTAGCCTCCACTCCAACAGATCTTCAAGACCAAGGAATCAAACTGGGGTCTCCTACATTGCAGGCAGATTCTTTACCAACATAGTTATCAGGGAAGGCACTGATATTCAAATCAAATTCTTAAAACATTTCTCTAATTATATAATATCCAAGTCACTGATATCAGGAAAAACCTGTATAGCTGCTTGTAATTCTCATTGTAATTGATTACATTGAAGATAATTATTTACAACAAGTGAAAATATGTTTGTTTGATTTTGGTACCACCATGAATGATGTCCAAAAAACTGTGATGGTTTTGTGATATAAACAAACATATGCAAATGAAGCCTCTCTAAATCATAGAATTAATCTATAAATGATTAAAGATTATTAATTTTATAGATAAAAAAAGTTTCTAACAATTCCATAAAAGGCTGCATCATCAAAGTTAACCAGAAATTATCAATATTTTAAAAGTTTTAATAATATGTGCATGCTTAAACTTTAGCGATAAAGTATAGCTCCACATTTTTGTGCATTTCAAAGTAAGACAATTTGATGGATATACAGCAGCCATGAAATTAAAAGATGCTTGCTCCTGGGAAAAAAAGTTATGACCAACTGTCTGGGGAGGCCTTACAAATAGCTGTGAAAAGAAGAGAAGCATAAAGCAAAGGAGAAAAGGAAAAATATAAACATCTGAATGCAGAGTTACAAAGATTAGCAAGAAGAGATGAGAAAGCCTTCTTCAGCGATCAATCCAAAGAAATAGAGGAAAACAACAGAATTGGAAAGACTAGAGATCTCTTCAAGAAAATTAGAGATACCAAGGGAATATTTCATGCAAAGATGGGCTCGATAAAGGACAGAAATGGTATGGACCTAACAGAAGCAGAAGATATTAAGAAGAGGTGGCAAGAATGCACAGAGGAACTATACAAAAAAGATCTTCATGACCTGGATAATGACGATGGTATGATCACTCATCTAGAGCCAGACAGCCTGGAATGTGAAGTCAAGTGGGCCTTAGAAAGCATCACTACGAACAAAGCTAGTGGAGGTGATGGAGTTCCAGTTGAGCTATTCAAAATCCTGAAAGATGATGCTGTGAAACTGCTGCACTCAATATGCTAGCACATTTGGAAAACTCAGCAGTGGCCACAGGACTGGAAAAGGTCAGTTTTCATCATTCCAATTCCAAAGAAAGGCAATGCCAAAGAATGCTCAAACTACCGCACAATTGCACTCATCTCACACACTAGTAAAGTAATGCTCAAAATTCTCCAAGCCAGGCTTCGGCAATACGTGAACTTCCTGATGTACAAGCTGGTTTTAGAAAAGGCAGATAAACCAAAGATCAAATTGCCAACATCCGCTGGATCATGGAAAAAGCAAGAGAGTTCCAGAAAAACATCTATTTTTGCTTTATTGACTATGCTAAAGCCTTTGATTGTGTGGATCACAATAAACTGTGGAAAATTCTGAGAGAGATGGGAATACCAGACCACCTGACCTGTCTCTTGAGAAACCTGTGTGCAGGTCAGAAAGCAACAGTTAGAACTGGACATGGAACAACAGACTGGTTCCAAATAGGAAAAGGAGTACGTCAAGGCTGTATATTGTCACCCTGCTTATTTAACTTCTATGCAGAATACATCATGAGAAATGCTGGACTGGAACAAACACAAGCTGGAATCAAGATTGCTGGGAAAATATTAATAACCTCAGATATGCAGATGACACCACCCTTATGGCAGAAAGTGAAGAGGAATTAAAGAGTCTCTTGATGAAAGTGAAAGAGGAGAGAGAAAAAGTTGGCTTAAGGCTCAACATTCAGAAAACGAAGATCATGGCATCCAGTCCCATCACTTCATGGGAAATAGATGGGGAAACAGTGGAAACAGTGTCAGACGTTATTTTTCTGGGGTCCAAAATCACTGCAGATGGTGACTGCAGCCATGAAATCAAAAGAGGCTTACTTCTTGGAAGAAAAGTTATGACCAACCTAGACAGAATATTAAAAAGCAGATATATTACTTTGTCAAATAAGGTCCATCTAGTCAAGGGCATGGTTTTTCCTGTAGTCATGTATTGATGTGAAAGTTGGACTGTGAAGAAGGCTGAGTGCCGAAGAATTGATGCTTTTGAACTGTGATGTTGGAGAAGACTCTTGACAGTCCCTCGGACTGAAAGGAGATCCAACCAGTCCATTCTGAAGATCGGCCCTGGGATTTCTTTGGAAAGAATGATGCTAAAGCTGAAGCTCCAGTACTTTGGCCACCTGATGGGAAGAGTTGACTCATTGGAAAAGACTCTGATGCTGGGAGGATTGGGGACAGGAGGAGAAGGGAACAACCGAGGATGAGATGGCTGGATGGCATCACTGACTCGATGGACGTGAATCTGAGTGCATTCCGGGAGTTGGTGATGGAAAGGGAGGCCTGGCGTGCTGCAATTCATGGGGTCGCAAAGAGTTGGACACGACTGAGTGACTGAACTATACTGAACTGAACTAAGACAGCATATTAAAAAAAAAAAAGAGACATTACTTTGCCAACAAAAGTCCATCAAGTCAAAGCTATAGTTTTTACAATACTCATGTATGGATGAGAGATTTGGAATATAAAGAAAACTGAGCACTGAAGAATTGATGCTTTTGAACTGTGGTGTTTGAGAAGACTCTTGAGAGTCTGTTGGACAGCACGGAGATCCAACTAGTCAATCCTAAAGGAAATCAGTCCTGAATATTCATTGGAAGAACTGATACTGAATCTCCAATACTTTGGCCACCTGATGCAAAGAACTGACTCAGAAAAGACCTTGATGCTGGGAAAGATTAAGGGCAGGAGGAGAAGGGGATGACAGAAAATGAGACGGTTGGATGGCATCACCAACTCAATGGACACGAGTTTGAATAAATGCTGGGAGTTGGTGATGGACGGGAAGGCCTGGTGTGCTGCAGTCCATGGGGTCACAAAGAGTTGGACACAACTGAGCAACTGAACCAAACTGAACTGAAAGAGGGACAAATATATGAATAATATGATAAAGCCAGTATTTACGTGCTAAGTCACTTCAATCATGTCCGCCTTTTTGTGACCTTATGGATCATAACCTGCCAAGCTCCCCTGTCAATGGGATTCTCCTGGCAAGAATATTGAAATGGGTTGCCATGTGGATTCCCTCCAGACAATCTTCCCAATGCAGGGATCAAACCCGCATCTGTTATGCCTCTTCAACTGGCAGGTGAGTTTATTACCAAAATGCCATCTACAGTAAAATATTCATTGTAGAATGTAGGCTGCATATTGTTACCTGTGAGGTTGCTATAAATGTTTTCCAGCTTTTCTATGTTTGACCACTTTCACAATAAAATGTTAGAAAAAGCAGTACTTCTGTAATCTATGGAGAACTTTAATGATTGCAATTCAGTTGTTTCAAAGGAAGAAAATTATTTGTATTCATAAGAATCCATGTGACAAAACATTTTTAGGAAAAGTTGGGTTTATATGAAGTTTATCTGAATGAAACTGATTTTAAAATTTTCATTATCAAGAACAATAATGTGAGTTCTATCTGTAGGTTTTAGGAAAAGGACTATACTATCTGCCTCAGCAACAGCCAATTCATAGGCCAATCATGAAGCTTGGATGACAATGGAGGAGAAGAGGTAGCAGTCAGCCTTTCTCTGGTAAATTTTGTTGGAAACCACGACAAAACTGCAGAAGACAATGCATTAGCATGGGGGTAGATTTAAAGTAAAGAAAAATCCAAGGACAGTCCACGGCAGCGAACAGGCACTCCTTCCATGGGGGAGCTTACAGTTTCAACATGGAAAGCATAATAATTAAAAATACTAACTACATAAGTACAGTGACAGGTAGTGTTCAGTAAGATGAGAGAAAATTAAAGTTTTCATTTAAGAGTAAAATTTTTTGTTGCTGCTATTTTTCAGTCGCCAAGTTGTCTGAGTCTTCACGACCCCATGGACTGCAGCATGCCTGTCCCTCACCATTTCCTGGAGTTCTCAAGTTCATGTCCATTGAATGTGTGATGTCATCCAACTATCTCATTCTGTTACCCTGTTTTTTTCCCAGCATCAGCGTCTTTTCCAATGAGTCAGCTGTTCGCATCAGATGCTCAAAGTATTGGAGCTTCAGTATCAGTCCTTCCAAAGAGCATTTAGTGTTGATTTCCTTTAAGAAAAACTGGTTTGATCTCCTTGCTGTCCAAAGGATGTTCAAGAGTAAAACAGAGAACATCAAATTAGATTAGGACTTCAAAAGAGGTCTCAATGAAAAAATAATTTGCCCCTAGACTCTGCTAGTGGGTAATTTAGGGCATCAAATTTCTCATGCTGCTCATTTGTGCCAAAAGCAGTGGACAATTCTGGGACTTTTTGTCTCCACCTCCTCATCACCACTTTTGTATTTTTCTCAGTGGACAAAGTTTTCAACAACCCACCCAAGTTTCAAAATTTCTTAAATATATACTGTACAATAAATTTACAAAGCAACTAGGCACAAAACTACTGATCAAACTGTTTTTTCTAATGCAATTGGAGTTTTCAGTTCTTTCTGTATCCAAGTTTTGCTTAATTTCCTATGTCCACATAGTATGAATTAATAAAAATATTGGGATAGTTGCATTCGTTAAAGCTAAGAAATGGGGCTAAACCATTTTTATGTTGACAGCTTTAAAAAGCTCCAACTATCTAAATACTTAAAGACACAACTTTTAAGTGTTTGAAAAGTTTTCTTTTGAGGAGTGGACATGCATCACAAATGCTAAGACTGATATCCTTGTATTTGCATAATGTGCTAAAAAACACTCCTAAAACCACATCACCCGAACATAATGTAATACATGCTTTGTAAACGACTTTTTACAGACACATTTAGTTTTTGTTACACCCTTTGGGGAGTTAACTGAGAAAGTGTTCCGGTAACACTCTCAAATGTTTGGGATGCATTTTTTAGAAATTAATATCTTATTGGCATATGTGTCCTATTACCTCATATGCTTTTTTGCCTGAAACTTCATGACATTTTCAGGGGGAAAAATAGGAAAGAGTAGCCTATCAGCTATGTAAAAGCAAACTGCTTAGTGTTATGAATTTAGGCAAGAAGAACTCTCACAGCATGTCTTAAGAGTGAACTGTCTTAAGAGTGAACTGTCCCAAAGGAACAAAATACTTGCTGGATTCAAACAATATGGTGAGGGGTAGGGTGGACTAGGAAATAAAAACCAATGACTTTGTCATATTGAAAATACTAAATAAAAGTCAGAAATATAAAGACAAAGAGGAGACGGGTTTCTTGAGCTCTTTCTGTCAGTGAAATCTATGCATTCCAACATTTTTTTTTTCCTTCTGACAGCAAATATTTTTGCACTACACGTTACAGAGCCAGAGGAGAAGATAACTAACTCTTTATATGTGCAAATTCCTAAAACATGGATCAAGTCCAGTCCTTCTTTGTGAGGCTTTTGTTATCATGAAAGGATTTCAACTCACTTGTATTCCTCTTGCAATAAAAGTAACTTTTGTGAACTCTCTTTCCTCTCCTCTGGAGGAATGTGCACAGTTGGGTATATCTTGCAAAATCAGGTATGTGTATTGGTAGACATATTTCCCTTTAAATTTGCCATATGCTGATAGCTTTCTCTCTTGACATGAAAGAAAAATAGAAACAGATTTCAATCTGAACTTCAATATAGTTGGCTATAAAACTGAAATACAACTGAATTTAATTAAGCACAAAGGCAATGATTGGAAGACATTTTAGACATGGAGGTTAAATACATCCAACTATTATAATTCTCAGCTCATGTGAATAACAGCTATCACAATTATTAACTAATAGCTTTAAAATCAAGAACGTGAATGATTCTAGTCATTTTCTCCAACATACAATGTATGAAAGAAAAATTTGGCAGTCTCTGATGGGTAATTGACCATTAGCAAACGACAGAACAAAAAAGGAATCTAAACTTTCACAAAGACAATTAAAAAGAGAATCAAGACAACAGAAAAACAATAAAAATCAATGGTACACTTTCCGTTTACTGTTTACAAAGTATTTTTGCAAGCAAAGTCTCAATTTTCAAGCAAAAATAAAGATTCATATTGTTCCCTACTTCAGATACTAAATAGATACTAAATACTTTTAATAAGTTGTTAAATATCTCAATAGAAAAAGAGCAAGTTCATTAGAGATGCTGAAGTTGGTGATGGACAGGGAAGTCTGACATGCTACAGTCCATGGGGTCACAAAGAGTTGGCCATGACTGAGCGACTGAACTGAACAACTTCAGCAAGTCTTGGTGACTGGATGTGTTAATACTTCTTGTGGCAGGATGGAGAAAGGGGCTCCAGATGAAACCAGTACTATTAATTTTACTAAATGATGTTTCAAACCTGGGAGGAAAATGGGGTTACTAGATAGGATGCCCTAGTTTTTACATCCAACAAGTTTATGTAGATTTTTAAATTCCCAGAAAGAATCAGAAAAACAGACAGAAACAGGAGGAATGTGGCAATGACTTTTAACAGAGCTTAGCCACTGAAGATTTCCTGACTTGGAATGAAAGACAGCTTATAATCCTCCAACAACTCATTGGACCTCTGATTAGGCCAGTGATGTGCTCTAACAGTCTTAAATGGCTTATGAAAATTAAATACTGTGGAATTTTTCAAGTCAGTTGGTAGCTTGAAATAGGCCATGGTAGATGTATTTATATCATAGAAATTGTGAGATACTAAAAATCGGGTCTTTTCTTTCATAGAGATACAATTTGTTACCAAACCACACCTGTGTACCTTGAAGAGTAGTCTGAAGAGTAATGTGGACACTTCCATTATTGACACAGAGCTAAACTATTGACTTTTCATTACATTTATGGAGTTCTCTACTTTTTGTGATGCAGGTAAAACTTTCCAACAATAGCTAATGAGCACCCTTGTTGGATTTTCAGTCACTGTTTAAGAAGTCTACATAACCAATAATAGTCACAAGAGTGGCCATCCTTATCTCGTTCCTGATCTTAGAGGAAAGGCTTTCAGATTTTCACCATTGAGAATGATGTTTGCTGTGGGTTTGTTGTATATGGCCTTTATCACACTGAGATAAGTTCAACAGAGGACGAGATGGTTGGATAGCATTACTGATTCAATAGACATGAGTCTGAAAAAGCTCTAGGAGATAGTGAAGGACAGGGAATCCTGTTGTACTGCAGTTCATGGGGTAGCAAAAAGTTTGACATGACTTCTTGACTAAACAAGATTCCCTCTATGCCCTCTTTCTGGAGAGTTTGTAAAAACTGGGTGTTGAATTTTGTCAAAAGTTTTTTTTTCCTGCATCTTTTTAGATGATCATATGGTTTTTATTCTTCAATTTGCTAATATGATGTATTACATTGATTGATTTGCATATATTTAATCTGGCAACCCTGGGATAAATACCTTTCAACCATGGTATATGATCCTTTTGATGTGTTGTTGGATTCTCTTTGCTAATATTTTGCTGAGGATTTTTGTGCCTATGTTCATCAATAATTTCGGTCTGCAATTTTCTTTTAGTGATATCTTTCTTTAGTTTTGGCATCAGGGTGATGGTGGCCTTATAGAGTTAGTTTGAGAGTTTTCCTCCCTCTGCAATTTTACGGAAGAGTTTGAGAAGGATGGATGCTAGTTCTTCTCTAAATGCTTGATATAAATCACCTGTGGGCCATCTGGTTCTGGACTTTGGCTTGGTGGAAGAATTTTGATCACAGTTGCACCTTCATTACTTGTGGTTGGTTTATTTATATTTTCTATTATTTTCTGGTTCAGTCTTAAAAGGTTGTACTTTTCTAAATAGTTGTCCATTTCTTCCATATTGTCCATTTTACTGTCATAGAGTTGTGTGTAGTACTCTCTTATAATCTGCTGTATTTCTACAGTCTCAGTTGCAACTTTTCCTTCTCTAATTTCATCAACTTGAGTCCTCTCTTTTTTTCTTGATAAGTCTTATTAAAGGTTTATCAATTTTGTGTATCTTCTCAAAGAACCATCTTTTAGTTTTATTGATCTTTGTTATTGCTTTCTTCATTTCCATTTCACTTGTTTCTGCTCAGATCTTTATGACTTCTTTCTTTCTACTAACTTTGAGTTTTGCTTATTCTTCTTTTCCTGGTTGCTTTAGGTATAAGATTTCTTGCCTCTTGAGGTGGGATTGTGTTGCTATAAACTTTCCTCTTAGAACTGCTTTTGTTGCATCCCATAGGTTTCGGGTCATCATGGCTTCCTTGTCACTTGTTTCTAGGTATTTTGTGATTTTCTCTTTGATTTCTTCAGTGATCCATTGGCTATTTAGTATATATATTGTTTAACCTCTATGTGTTTGGCTTTTTTTTACAGTTTTTTTTAAATCTTTTCCTAAAATTTATTATTTTAAAAAATTGATTAATATTTTTTAACTGGAGGATAATTACTTTACAATATCATGGTAGGTTTTCGCATATGTTGACATGAAACCAGCCATGGGTACAATTTTTGTCTTAAAATTGATTTCAATATCATAGCACGATATGATATGATGATATAAGAAAATTTCAATTTTCTTAAATTTACTGAAGTTTGATTTGTGACCCAAGATGTGATCTATCCTGGAGAATGTTCTGCATATGCTTGAGAAGAAAGTATATTTTGCTGCTTTTGGATGGAATGTCCTATAAATGTCAATTAAGTCTATTTGGTCTAATGTATCATTTAAAGCTTATGTTTCCTCATTAATTTTCTCTCTGAAGGGTCTGTCTATTGGTGTCAGTGGGGTGTTAAAGTCCCCCACTAATACTGTGTTATTGTTGATTTTCTCTATTATGGCTGTTAGCATTTGCTTTATGTACTGTGGTGTTCCTATGTTGTAAATATAAATATTTACAATTGCTATATCTTCTTCTTGGATTGATCCTTTGATCATTATGTAGTGTCTTTCATTGTCTCTTGTAACAGCCTTTTATTTTAAAGTCTATTTTATCTGATACGAGTGTTGCTAGTCCAGCTTTGTTTTTATTTCCATTCATATGGAATATCTTTTTCCAGCTCCTCACTTTCAGTCTGTATGTGTCCCTAGGTTTGAAGTGGATTTCTTATAGACAGAATATACACAACACTATTATTCAGCATAGTTTGGAAGTTCTAGCCACAGCAATCAAAGAAGATAAAGAAATATAAGGAATTCAAATTGGAAAAGGAGAAGTAAAACTGTCACTGTTTGCAAATGACATGACACTATGCATAGAAAATCCTAAAGATACCACCAGAAAACCACTAGGGCTAATTAATGAATTTATTAAAGTTGTGGGATACAAAATTAATACACAGAAATTTCTTGCATTCCTGTATACTAACAATGGAGGATCAGAAGAGATATTAAAGAAACAATCTCATTCACCATTGCCACAAAAAGAATAAAATATCTATTTATCTAAAATAAATCTACCTAAGGAGGCAAAAGACCTATACTCAAAAAACTAAAGGATACTGATGAAAGAAATCAGACAACACAAACAGATGGAGAGACATACCATGTTCTTGGATTGGAAGAATCAATACTGTGAAAATGACTAAACTATCCAAAGCAATCTACAGATTGAATACAATCCCAATCAAATTACCAATGCAATTTGTCACAGAACTAGAACAATAACAACAAAAAATCTTAAAATTTGTATTGAGAAACAAAAGACCTCAAATAGTCAAAGCAGCCTTGGGAAAGAAAAATAAAACTGGAGGAATCATACTCTCTGACTTCAGACTACACAGTAAAGCTACAGTAATCAGGCAGTATGCTAGTGGCACAAAAACAAAAGTATAAATAAATGGAAGAGGATAGAAAGCCCAGAGGTAAACCCATGCACCTATGGTCACCTTAACTATGATGAAAGAGGCAAGAATACACAATGGAGAAAAGATAGTCTCTTCAATAAGTAGTGCTGGGAAAACTGAGAGTGACATATACATATATCATTGGAACACTCCCTAACCCCATACACAAAAATAAATGTAAAATGAATTAAAGGTCTAAATATAAGACTGGACACTATAAAATTCTTAGAGGAAAGTATGTGGAAAATACTCTTTGACATAAATCACAGCAAGATCTTTTTTGGCCCACCTTCTAGCATAATGGAAATAAAAACAAAAATAAACAAGTGGAACCTAATTGAACTAAAATGTTTTGCAGAGCAAAGGAAACCATAAAGAAAATAAAAAGACTACCCTCAGAATGGGAGAAAATATTTGCAGACAAAGCCATTGATAAGGGATTAACCTCCAAAATATACAAACAGATCATGCAACTCAATACCAAAAAAAAAAACAACCCAATCAAAAAAAAAAAGATAGAAGAACTAAATAGACATTTTTTTCAAAGAAGATATAGAGATGGCCAAGAGGCACATGAAATGATGCTAAACATCACTCATTAATAGAGAAATGCAATTCAAAACTACAATGAGGTACTACCTCGTATTGGTGAGAATAGCCATCATGAAAAAATCTACAAATGATAATACTGGAGAGGGACTGGAGAAATGAGAACCCTCTTATACTGTTGGTGAGAATGTAAGTTGGTACAGTCACTAAGGAGAACAGTATGGGCTTCTCTGGTGGCTCAGATGGAAAGAACCTGCCTTTAGTGCAGGAGACCTGGGTTCAATCCCTAGGTTGGGAAGATCTCCTTGAGAAGGGAATGATTACCCACTCCAGTAGTTTTGCCAAGAGAATTCCATGGACAGAGGCTACAGTCCATGAGATTACAAAGAGTCAAACATGACTGAGCAACTGACACTTTAGCTGTGGAGAACAGTATGCTGCTGCTGCTGCTAAGTCGCTTCAGTTGTGTCCGACTCTGTGCGACCCCATAGACAGCAGCCTATCAGGCTCCTCCATCCCTGGGATTCTCCAGGTAAGAACACTGGAGTGGGTTGCCATTTCCTTCTCCAAGGAGAACAGTATAAATGTTCCTCAAAAAGCTAAAAATAGAAATACGATATGACCCAGCAATCCCATTTTTGGCACATACCCAGAGAAACCCATATTCCAAAAGATACATGCACCCCATGTTTACTGCAACACTGTTCACAACAGCCAGGACATGAAAGCAACCTCAATGTCCATCAGCAGAAGAATGGATAAAGAAGAAGATGTGGTACATATATACAATGCAGTATTACTCAGCCACCAAATTGAATGAAAGCATGCCATCTGCATAGATGGGGACAGACCTAGAGACTATCATACAGAATGAAGTAAGTCAGAAAGAGAAAATGTGGAATGTGAAATCTAGAAAAATAATATAGATGAACTTACTTGCAAAGTTGCAATAGAGACACAAATGTAAAAAACATACTTATGGACACTAAGCAGGGGAAAGAATGAGTGGGATGATTTGGGAGATTGGTATTGACATTTATACACTACTAAGGCTACGAGTTGGACGTGACTGAGTGACTTCACTTTCACTTTTCACTTTCATGCACTGGAGAAGGAAATGGCAACCCACTCCAGTGTTCTTGCCTGGACAATCCCAGGGACAGCGGAGCCTGGTGGGCTGCCGTCTATGGGGTCGCACAGAGTCGGACATGACTGAAGTGACAGCAGCAGCAGCAGCAAGGCAATGGTACTCCACTCCAGTACTCTTACCTGGAAAATCCCACGGACGGAGGAGCCTGGTAGGCTGCAATCCATGGGGTCGCTAAGAGTCAGGCACAACTGAGCGAATTCACTTTCACTTTTCATTTTCATGCACTGGAGAAGGAAATGGCTACCCACTCCATTATTCTTGGCCTGGAGAATCCCAGGGATGGGGAGCTCATGGGCTGCCCCGTCTATGGGGTCGCAGAGAGTTGGACACGACTGACGCGACTTAGCAGGAGCAGTAGCAGCATGTATAAAATAGATGACTAATAAGAACCCATTGCATAACACAGAAAACCCTACTCAGTGCTCTGTGGTGATATAAAAGGGAAGGAAACCGGAAAAAGAGGGGTTACATGTATACGTATAACTGATTCAATTTGCTGTACCATAGAAACTAACACAGCATTATAAATCAACTGTACACTTATAAAAATTAAAAAAAAAAGAACTCTACATATAATCAATCAACAATGAGGCTCGTTGGAAGAAACATTTCTTATAGAGATAGGATATAATTCAAGATCAATTTCTCAAAAGTGGATTAAGGGACGGCTACAAAGGCAAGAAGTCCACTGAATCTCAACCTGGGGATCAGGGTGGTTTGTTTATCCTTACTGGACAAAGTTAGCTTCCTAGACCTTTGGTGGCTTGCTGCCAGATTTAAAAGGAAATATAAACTGTCAAAATATACATTTCCTTTAACTTTCATAATTCAAAGAATTCATTCTAGGAAATGATTAAATACTTGACAAGGAGAAACATTCACAGGCATTTATCTAAGAGAAAGTAAAATAGAAATGTGTCTAAACAAAGTATACTTTTAAAATGGAGTGTTATACAGATACTGAAATACTGATGCAGATTTATTTTCCATTGACATAGAAATTTATTAATATAATGTTCAGTCCAGTTCAGTCACTCAGTCATGTCTGTTTCATTATTACTCCATGGACTGCAGCACACCAGGCTTCCCTGTCCATCACCAACTCCCGAAGATTGCTCATACTCATGTCCATTGAGTTGGTGATGCCATCCAACCATCTCATCCTCTGTCATCCAATTATCCTACTGCTTCAGTCTTTCCAAACATCAGGGTCTTTTCAAATGAGCCAGTATTTCACATCAGGTGGCCAAAGTATTAGAACTTCAGCTTCAACATCAGTCTTTATAATGGATATTCAGGACTGATCTCCTTTAGGATGGACTGGTTTGATCTCCTTGCAGTCCAAGGGAGAGAGTCTTCTCCAACAACACAGTTCAAAAGCATCAGTTCTTCAGTGATCAGCTTTCTTTAGGCTCTAACTCTCACATCCATGCATGACTGCTAGAAAAACCATAGCTTTGGCTAGATGGACCTTTGTTGGCAAAGTAATGTTTCTGCTTTTTAATATGCTGTCTATGTTGGTTATAGTGTTTCTACCAAGGAGCAAGTATCTTTTTTATTCCAAGGAGCAAGCGAAAATTGAACATGGCGGAGTAGAAGGACGTGTCCTTATCTTCTCCTGTAAGAACTGCAAAATTACAACTCACTGCTGAACAAGCTTAGCCAGGAGAATGTTGGATCCCACCAAAAAAAGATACCCAACATCCAAGGGCAAAGGAGAAGCCCAAACAAGATGGGAGGAGAGGCAAAGTCACATTTAGAATTAAATTCCAAACCCACCAGAGACACTCAGAGGGCTCAAACAGCACACCAGAACCCAGGCACCCGACAGAGACTGAGTCAGATCTACCTTTGAGTGTTTGAATGTCTCCTGCAGAGAGACACTGGGTCAGCAGTGACCTGCTTAGTTAAGGGTAGGGACTCTGGCCTCACAGACCTAGGCCATGCAGCATGTGGCATAAGCCCTCTTGTAGGAGGTCGCCATTAGCTCTACCATAGAGGTGCCAAGCAGATAACTTACAACTGCAGAACAATTATACCAAAGAAATTCTTGCACTGTTAAGAAAGTTCTGGGACCCACATCAGATTTCCCAACCTTGGGATCTGGCAAAGGGACTGAGAACCCCCAGAGAATTTGTCTTTCAAGGCCAATGTGATTTGATTATAGAACTTCCACAGGACTGGGGAAACAGACTCTTGGAGGGCACAGACAAAATCTTGTGTGAACCATAAGCCAGAAAAAAGGAGCACCGTCCCCACAAGAGAGTGAATCAGACTGCCTGTGAGTGTCTGGGAGTCTCCAGTGGAGGCATGGGTCAACAGTGGCCTGCTGTAGGGTCAGGGTCACTGAGTACAATAGTCCTGGTGTTCTGGCATAAGTCCTTTTGAAGGAGGTGTTAATTACCCTTACCATAGTCTGGCCTCAGGCCAAAAAAAAAGGGAGGGAATATAGCCCCACCCATCAATAGAAAATGTATTAAAATTTTACTGAGCATGGCCTACCCATCAAAACAAAATCCAGATTCCCCACAGTCAGTCTCTCCCACTAGGAAGACTCCACAAGCATTTTATTCATGAGGGGGTAGACAGAATGAAAACCACAGTCAGAGAAACCTAACCAAGCTGATTGCATAGATCACAGGCTTGTCTAACTCAATGAAACTATGAGCTATTCTGTGCTCAGTTCACTTCAGTAGTCACTCAATTATGTCCAGCTCTTTGCAACCTCATGGACTGCAGCATATGAGGCTTCCTTGTCCATCACCAGTTCATGAAGATTGCTCAAACTCATGTCCATCAAGTCAGTGATGCCATCAAACCGTCTCATCCTCTGTCATCTCCTTCTCCTCCTCCTGTCAATCTTTCCCTGCGTCAGGGTCTTCTCCAGTGAGTCAGTCTTTTGCATCAGGTGGCCAAAGATTTGGAGTTTCAGCTTATTAGCATCACTCCTTCCAATGAATATTCAGGACTGATTTCCCTTAGGATTGACTGGTTTGATCTTCTTGCAGTCCAAGGGACTCTCAAGAGTCTTCTCCAATACCACAGTTCAAAGCATCAATTAAACAGCCCTCAGCTTTCTTTATAGTCCAAGTCTCACATCCATACATGACTATTGGAAAAACCATAGCTTTGACTAGACAGATCTTTGTTGGCAAAGTAATGTCTCTGCTTTTTAACATGCTGTCTAGGTTGGTCATAACTTTTCTTCCAAGGAGCAAGTGTCTTTTAATTTCATGGCTGCAGTCACCATCTGCAGTGATTTTGGAGCCCCCCAAAAATAAAGTCTGACACTATTTCCACTGTTTCCCCATCTATTTGCCATGAAGTGATGGGACCAGATGCCATGATCTTCGTTTTCTGAATGTTGAGCTTCAAGCCAACTTTTTCACTCTCCACTTTCACTTTAATCAAGAGGCTTTTTAGTTCCTCTTCACTTTCTGCCATAAGGATGGTGTCATCTGCACATCTGAGGTTATTGATATTTCTCACAGCAATCTTGATTCCAGCTTTTGCTTCACCCAGCCTAGCATTTCTCATAATGTACTCTGCATACAAGTTAAATAAGCAGGGTAACAATATACAACCTTGACATACTCACTATCCTATTTGGAACCAGTCCAGTTCAAAGTCCAGTTCTAACTATTGGTTTTTGACTTGCATACAGATTTTAGCAGGTCAGGTGATATGGTATTCCCATCTCTTTAAGAATTTTCCAGTTCATTGTGATCCACACAAAGTATTTGGTACAGTCAATAAAGCAGAAGTAGATGTTTTTCTGGAACTCTCTTGCTTTTTTGATGATACAATGGATGTTTGCAATTTGATCTCTGTTTCCTCTGCCTTTTCTAAATTCAGCTAGAACATCTGGAAGCTCATGGTTCACGTACTGTTGGAGCCTGGTTTGGAGAATTTTGAGCATTACTTTACTAGTGTGTGAGATGAGTGCAACTGTGTAATAGTTTGAACATTCTTTGGCATTGCCTTTCTTTGGGATTGGAATGATGAAAACCGACCTTTTCCAGTCCTATGGCCACTGTTGCGTTTTCCAAATTTGCTGGCATATTGAGTGAAGCACTTTCAGAGCATCATCTTTTAGGATTTGAAATAGCTCAACTGGAATTCCATCACCTCTACTAGTTTTGATCGTAGTGACGCTTCCTAAGGCCACTTGACTTTACATTTCAGGATGTCTGGCTCTAGGTGAGTGATCACACCATCATGGTTGTCTGAGTCATGAAGCCGTTTTTGTATAGTTCTTCTGTGTATTCTTGCCACCTCTTATTAATATCTCCTGCTTTTCTTCAGTCCATATCATTTCTGCCCTTTATTGTGCCCATTTTAGCATGAAATGTTCCCTTGGTATCACTAATTTTCTTGAAGAGATCTCTAGTCTTTCCCATTCTATTGTTTTCTCCTATTTATTTGCATAGATCACTGAGAAAGGCTTTCTTTTCTCTTCATGCCATTCTTTGGAACTCTACATTCAAATGGGTATATCTTTCCTTTTCTCCTTTGTTTTTCATTTGGTTTCTTCTCACAGCTATTTGTAAGGCCTTGTCAGACAACAATTTTGCCTTTTTGCGTTTCTTTTTCTTGGGGATGGTCTTGATCACTGCCTCCTGTACAATATAATGAATCTCCAACCGTAGTTGTTCAGGCACTCTATCAGATCTAATCTCGGGAATCTATTCATCACTTCCACTGTCTAATCGTAAAACTGAAAGTCACTCAGTCATTGCTGACTCTTTGACATCCCTTGGACGATACAGCCCATGGAATTCTCTAAGCCAGGATACTGGAGTGGATAGCCTTTCTTTTCTCCAGGGGATCTTCTCTAACCAGGGATCAAATGCAGGTTTTTCTGCTTTGCAGGCTGAACCAGGAAGGAAAAGCCCAATATTTTCAAGTGACAAAATGGTAGAGTTATGTGCACTCATTTTCTTATGCAAGAACTCCAAAATTACAACTTGCTGCAGAACAATCATCCACAGGAGAATATTGCATCACACACACACACACACACACACACACACACACACACAGACAAACCCACATCCAGGGGCAAAGGAGAAGACCCAGCAAGATGGTAGGGAGGCAAAATCACATTGAGCATCAGACCCCATATCCACCAGAGACTCTCAGAGAAACAAAATCTTGTGCACATGAGGAGACTTCACAGAGACTTAGACAGACCTGCCTTTGAGTTTTTGAGTGTTGTCAGCAGTGGCCTGCTTCAGGGGCAGGGGCCCTGGGTGCCGCAGTCCTTGGTGTGGCATAAGCCCTCTTGGAGCAGGTTGCCATTGTGGGCAATAAAGCTGCCAAGCCGATGACCCACAAACTATAGAACAATTATAGCAAACAAATTATCACACTGTTCTGTGACCCACAACAGATTTCCCAACCTGGGGATCTGGCAAAGGGACTGAGAAACCCCAGGGAATTTGACCTTGGAGAACAATGGGATTTGATTATAGAACTTCCATAGGACTGGTGAAACAGAATTTTGGAGGGTACAAACAAAACATTGTGTGCACCAAGACCCAAAAGAAAGGAGCAGTGACCCCACAAGAGACTGATCCAGACTTCCTGAGGGTCCAGGAGTCTCTGGTGGAAGCGTGGGCTGGCAGTGGCCTGCTACAAAGTCAGGGGTACTGACTGCGGTGTGAGCAGGAGACCTTTTAAAGAGGTCACCATTATCTTCGTTACTTCCACCATAGTTTGGTCTCATGTCAAATAACTCAGCCCTGCCCATCAACAGAAAATTGGATTAAAGATTTACTGAGCATGGCCCCACCCATCAGAACAAGATCCAGTTTCCCCCACAGTGAGTTTCTCCCATCAGGAAGCTTCCATAAGCCTCTTATCCTTATCAGTCAGAGGGCAGATAGAATGAAAACCACAATCACAGAAAACTAATCAAAGTGATCACATGGACCACAACCTTGTCTAACTCAATGAAACTTTGAGGGCTACTCCATTTCTTCTAAGGGATTCTTGCCCATAGTAGTAGATATAATGATCATCTGAGTTAAATTCACCTGTTCCAGTCCATTTCAGTTTGTTGATTCCTAAAACGTCGATTTTCACTCTTACCATCTCCTGTTTGACTACTTCCAATTTACCCTGATTCATGTATCTAACTTTCCAGGTTCTTATGCAATATTGTTCTTTACAGCATTGGACTTTACTTCCATCACCAGTCACGTCCACAACGTCCATCTCTTCATTCTTTTTGGAGTTATTTCTCTACTCTTCTCCAGTTCATTTTTCAGTGTCATATATTTTTGCCTTTTCATACTGCTCGTGGAGTTCTTAAGGCCAGAATACTGAAGTTGTTTGCCATTCCCTTCTCTGGTGGACCACAGTTTGTCAGAATTCTCCACCATGACCCATCCATCTTGGGTGGCCCAACATGGCATGGCTCAAAGTTTCATTGAGTTAGACAAGGCTGTGGTCCATGTGATCAGTTTGATTAGTTTTCAGTGACTGTGGTTTTCAGTCTGTCTGCCCTTTTATGAAGAAGAGTAAGAGGCTTATGCAAGTTTCCCAATGGGCGAGACTAACTGGGGGGAAACTTGGGTCTTGTTCATGTGTGTGTGTGTATATATATATATATATATATATATATATATATATAATTCAGAAAAATTCTAGTAAAATATACATCAAAATGTTACCAATGGTTGTTTTAGAATGATGAAAATTTAATTGTTTTATTTCTAAATTTAAGTTTATATTTTAATGTTTTTGCAACTTTCTCTGCAGTGAAAAAGTTTTAACAATTTTATAACACTTTTTGTAACACTTTTAATATTTATGCAAATAGAATATTTTGAACACAGTAAATCAATCAGTCTTCCACTTTCTCTGAAACTTGTCAGCCTACAGTCAGTTTTTAGTATGGCAGAGAAGACTGAAACATCTCAAAAGAGAAGGAAGTAACCAAAATATCCAGTTAGACAAGAAAGTAAAGAAAGTAGGTCCTTGTAATTCACAGAAGATTCTAGAAGTAGGAAGAAAGTAGAAAGATGGGAAGAGTGTATCCTTCATCCATATATACCATCCTAAGTTCATATTCAAATCTGTAAGTGTTAAATACATGAAAAGGTTATGTTATAGGGGCTGTTGCCCTATTTCCTGTTTTGGACCATGACTGAATTATTGCAAAATACAAATGAAATAGTAATATTTGTCTCACGTCAATACCGGACACATCCCTCATAGCTCAGATGGTAAAGAAACTGCCTGCAGTGAGGGAGAACCAGGTTCAACCCCTGGGTTGAGAAGATCCCCTAGAGAAAGGGAATCCTACCCTTCTCTAGTGGGTACTACCCACTCCAGTATTTCTGCCTGAAGGAGTCCATGGACAAAGGAGCCTGGTCGGCTACAGTCCATGGGATCACAGAGTCAGACACGACTGGACAACTCACATACACACACACACACACACACACACACACATACACACACTGGTCTCATGGTTAATCCTGCATGAATTTATCTTTCCTTACTTCTGGGCTTGTTTTATGATGGATATTCTTGGCTTCTTTGTTTTAAGCTTATCTTATCTGGTTGTAAGTAGAAACATTTTAAGGCCATGACTATAATTTATGCCCTGTTGAAAATAAAATAATCATCTAAGTTATATAGCTTGGGATTTTTTTTTTTATATATAATTAAGGAGAAAATCTAGTATGTGTCATTCCAGATATTAATCTTTAGACTTAGAAGCAAATGATTGCCTCTAATAATGATAATACATAAAATTTTTCATATGATGACAGAGAATGTGGCATAATTTAATTAATCAATTCATAAATTAAAGAGTAATTTAATATGGGGTTTGAGCGCCTTTTAAAAAAGAATTAATTGCTTTAGCTTGACTTTCATCTCTTCACAGAGTGTGATTCTTTCTAATGGCAATTTTTTAAAAAAACCTATTTCATGCCTTATGCACCTAGTTAGAGTTACTTAGAGAAGGAAATGGCAACCCACTCCAGTGTTCTTGCCTGGACAATCTCAGGGACGGGGGAGCCTGGTGGCCTGCCATCTATGGGGTCACCCAAAGTCGGACACGACTGAAGTGACTTAGCAGCAGCAGCAGCAGCAGAGTTACTTAGGGCTGAAAAAAAATATCGTCTAGCCATTAAAATATTCACAAGCTATGGGTTTTCAAACCAGTCTCCTTCCCAGAAGTTTGGAATTATTTGGGAATTACTATGGAAGTCCTGTAGAGAGTGGATTTCCCCCCCCCCCCCCCCCCCCAACATAAAAATTTT
>SJYA01000280.1:1818112-1904067 GCA_006410615.1 Neotragus moschatus
CCCCCCCCCCCCCACAAACTAAGTAAATGTGTTCAGGGAAATATGGAGGAAAAAGAACTCATATGGGAAGGCAATGGACAAAATTCAGACTTCTACCACTCTTCATGTAAAAGTGTCTAATATGATAGCATTATAGTGACCTAGTTTACTTGACATTAAATTCAATTAAATATTGAGTGCGAGCTTAGAGTTTCTTTCTAATTCTATCAGCAAATGATACTTTTAAAATTCATTTAAATTTAAAGATGTAAGCATAAGTTTTTATTTAATAATTTCCATAGAAATCAGGATAGATCAAGGTTTGCTTTAACCCCAGAATCTCAGTAACTCAAGATACGTAATTTTATTTCTTATGTTTGTAAAGACCACCCCACATTTGTGTGACTTATCTACTTGCTACATCAGGGTGCTTCACTCTTTTGATATTGTCACCTTAACAATGGCCTCTACATTTAGTATCTTGAAGGATGGGGTAGGCAGAATAATTGCTACCTGGGATTATCATTACTGCAGCCCAGGAGTGACACCCATCACCCCTTCTATTTTTACTGGTCATCACTCTATAACCTGCTAGAGATGTAGTTTCTCATATTCCCATGAAAGAAAGGATAATCAAACATTGTTTACTATCATTGTTCTCTATCACTCTACTAAATAAATATTTGTTTCCCCCTGTATTCATACCTGCTCACTGTATTTCACAGCATATTTTTCTTATTTAGTATTCAAAACTTCTTAAAATACAACATTATCAGTAGACTGGGCATTTGTGTTGTTAAGTCCCCATACTCAAGACCAAAATGGCTAATCAACTACTTGAGATCTTGTTTGTTAGGTAAGTTTTCTTCATATTGGATGCAGCTATCTTTATCAAAGAAATGGAGCTAGAAAGTGAACCCAAACTAGAGAGCTATGTCTTTTGGAAAAATGATCCCATTTTTAGGTTAGAAGATAACATCATTAAAGGCTAAGTAACCTGACATAATCACCCATGTAGTAAGTGACTGTTCTAAAACTCAAAATCAGAGCTTCCTGAATGTAAATTTAAATCATTTCCAAAAAAGCTTATGAGTAGTCTTGTCTTGTGGATCTTGACTAATCCATCCCAAAAGTGCTTTAATAGTATATTTAGATTTGAAATGTTGAGCTCTGACTTTTAAAATATTAAATTTTGATGCATGATTTCAATGGACATCAATAGTCATTCAGGTTCATGCTATCCTTGCTATACTGTAATCTGAATAAACATTATTAAATAAATGAGACTGATGTTTTATGACTTATTTTATTCAAAAGCAACATTTTCAACTTGCAAAATATGTTATTCCTAAACCTTTACTTTTAGTCTTGACCCCATTATCCCCAAATCAATGGCACAGTTAACATGGAAATGACTTTTATGAGCTTAAAGTGCAATCTCTACATTCAAAAGTTACATGGGAAAATACTTAGTTATTGAGGTGTGACTCATTTGGGAAGTCTTGGTTTTCTCATTTTAAAATGTACTGAGGAAAAAAATGATAGCTTCCTACAACTTCTGGATGAAGAATGTATTGAGTTTCTCACGCTGCTGAAACTCTCTTGGGACAGTCGGCTTTTTGTTCCCTACGCTGTTTGATGCATGGAAACCAGTGCTGGAAGCCAAACCATTTCTAAGACAAAGCTCAGTATTTTTTAAGTAAACTGGGAGGTAGTGTCTTGCATCACTGTTAGAGAGTGTTCAGTACAACATTTACTAGAGCTTCATCTTGATATATTCCTCAGCTCTGCACACATTTCTTTCCCTGAAGTTATAGGTAGTTACACTTTTAAAGAGAAAAAGTGTGGTAGAGTTATGGTACTGAAATTTTGTTTCCCAATTTTGAAAGGTTTTTTTGTGTGCAGTTTCTGAGTAACTTGTGCCAATGTCCTACTTACCTGGTTATAAATTATAAATTTATCTGGCTATAGTCTTGTTAATTTGACTACAAAGGAAACAATATATACTGGTATCAAAAAGTTTTGGTTCAATTTTTCTGATAATGCTATCATAGTATCAGTCTTCCTTTGTTCAGGAAATGCAATTGAGACTGTAAAACTTTGCATATACAAATTAAGAAAATATCAAAGACTCAGTGGTACAGAATCTACCTGCCAATGAAAGAGACGCAAGTTTGATCTCTTAGTGGGGAAGCTTCCCTGGAGAAGGAAATGGCAACCCACCTTAGTATTTTTGCCTGGGAAATCCTGTGGACAGTGGAACCCGGCTGTTTACAGTCCATCAGGTTGCAAAAGAGTTGGACTCAACTCAACAACTAAACAACAGCAAAGCCAATGAAGCCAAACACATAAGTTAAGGAAAACCTGTGAATGAAAGATAAAGGAGGCAGAAGGCACACCAAAAATCCATGGGAAGGGACTTCTCTGACAAGCCAGTGGCGCCAGTGAAGGGGACACAGGTTCAATCCCTAGCCAAAGATGTAAGATTTTACACGCCTTTGGGCAATGAAGCTGGTGAACAGAAACTACCATGCCACCAGTAGAGGATCCTTGCCCAACCTAGATAGCATATTCAAAAGCAGAGATATTACTTTCTGACTAAGGTCCATCTAGTCAAGGCTATGGTTTTTCCATTGATCATGTATGGATGCAAGAGTTGGACTGTGAAGAAGGCTGAGCGCCGAAGAATTGATGCTTTTGAACTGTGGTGTTGGAGAAGACTCTTGAGAGTCCCTTGGACTGCAAGGAGATCCAACCAGTCCATTCTGAAGGAGATCGGCCCTGGGATTTCTTTGGAAGGAATGATACTAAAGCTGAAGCTCCAGTACTTTGGCCACCTCATGCAAAGAGTTGACTCATTGGAAAAGACTCTGATGCTGGGAGGGATTAGGGGCAGGAGGAGAAGGGGACGACCGAGGATGAGATGGCTGGACGGCATCACTGACTCCATAGATGTGAATCTGAGTGAACTCCGGGAGTTGGTGATGGACAGGGAGGCGTGGCGTGCTGTGATTCATGGGGCTGCAAAGAGTTGGAGACGACTGAGAGACTGAACTGAACTGAACTGAAGCTAATTTATTGGAAAGTTCCCTGTAGTCCTTCCAGCCACTGGGTATACTAGCATATGGAAATAGTGTGCATGGAGTAAATGATGCCACCTAGAAGAGGAAAACAAACCCAATGCCAGATGCTGGAGGAAGAACAGAGCATATAAGATGCTGAGATGCAGGGGGTAAAAAAAGAAAAGCAAATGCAAACAGGCAGTGGCCAAAACAGAACTCAAATACTGAAAAGGGAAGAAAGGAAGATATGTTACACCCACAGTGCCACCCTAACAGCTTTCAAACCCAGAATCCTGCTGAGGGAATTTGAAAAAGCTGATATCACATTTCTTAAATCACAACTCATCTGTAATTGGGCCAGGAATATACTGAACACCCAAGTCTAGAACTGACAAACTCAGTTGAATCAGAATTTTGTGAGACAGATTGCTATAAAAGCTTGAGTTAGAAGAACCTGACTGAATTTTATCAAAATTGTCACAAAGATTTTAAATGCCAGATATTGAAATTCCTAGCAGTTTGCAGTAGAAGTCAATAAACAAGCAAAAAAAGTGGCAGAAATGATACATGAGCAGAAACAATGATTAAGTAGACTTCAGGAAGTAAATAAAGATAGAATAGAATATGAGTTTGTCTCTTCAGGAATACCAGATATTGACACCCAGTCTCCTGTATTATAGGTGGATTCTTCACTACTGAGCTAACAGGGAAGCCCTGGTTTCATTATTACCTCACATATCTCCTCAGATGGTAAGGAATCTGCTTGTGTAGCCGGAGATCAAGGTTCCATCTCTGGATCAGAAAGATCCCCTGGAGAAGGGAATGGCTACCCACTTCAGTATTCTTGCCTGGAGAATTCCATGGACAGAGGAGCCTAGAGGGCTATGGTCCATGGGGTCAAAAAGTCAGACATGACAGAGTGACGTAACACACAGCATCCCAGGCAGGGTGCTGCAGGAGCCACCAAACAAACAATCCTCTCTCGCCTCTATGCCAAAAAAAAATTTTTTCAGAGAAAAGCCTATTTCCCCTAGACAATGGAAAAGGGTAGCTAATAACAGAAAAAAAAATTGGCAACTGCCCCTCTGAAGTGAAGTCTCTCAATCGTGTCCGACTCTTTGCGACCCCATGGACTGCAGCTTGCCAGGCTCCTCTGTCCATGGGATTTTCCAGGCAACAATACTGGAGTTGGCTGCCATTTCCTTCTCCAGGGGATCTTCACAACCCAGGGATCAAACTCTGGTCTCCCACATTTTAGGCAGATGCTTTTATCGTCTGAGCCACCAGGGAAGTTAACTGCCCCTCTATTTCTTCCAAATACCAACAGGAAAAACTGCAACATACCCTCTCCCCATACACATGTTTAGCAGGCCTGAATGGGGAGTTGACTTAAATCCCATGCAGAAGCAGGTAGCAGGGCTCCAATTTCCCCCTTCCCTGGTATCAGTAGGCCTGAGCAAATAATGAATCTTCCTTTCCTGGCCTTGCTGAGACAGGGCAACTTTGATTTATTAGCTGGATGTTATCCAAAGGGCAGAGAAGGTAGCTGACCTTTCAACCCTCTCCTGGTAGAAGAAAGATTGAGAGCAATCTGATTCATTCACTGGCATAGAGAAGGATGGAGCAAAGAAGACACTGAAAAATAAATACAAAATAATGTATACATAATTTTCCAAGGAACTAATGTTCAATTATGTTATCTGCAATTTATTGGCATCAAGGAAAGGAAGGACCAGGACTATTAATGATGGGGCTCTAATAGATATTTGGAGACAAGATGGAAAATAGAGTCTCACTGAGTGAATATGCTTGCTTATTCAAAAACTAGTTTACCATTTGCTGCTTGTCGGGGTGCAATGGTAAAGAATCTGCCTGCCAATACAGAAGATGCAGGAGATGCAGTTTAATCCCTGAGTTGGGAAGATCTCCTTTAGCAAAAAATGGCAACCCGCTCCAGTATTCTTGCCTGGGCTACCATCCAATGGATCTCAAAGAGTCTAACACAAATGAGCGACTGAGCATGCACATAAACACACTGTCCAAAAACGATCTTGCCACTAAATCAGTAACATTTGTCAAATGTCAGGAGACTCAATTAGCAGTATATTTTTATATTTGATTTTAGGGAGTTGGCAACATGAAAGATTTCAGTGCATTGTATAACTGTAAAAAAGATACTCGTTTAGCTCCATGTATAAGTTTAACATATGTTTCTTCATTGATACCACAGTTGTAGAAAATATCACATTTACATTTATCAAATACTTTTTCAGTGCTTATTAAGTTATTATCTACATTCCTATACATATTGCAAGTGTCTATATCTATATATGCATTGTGTGAGTGTATATATATATATATATATGCATATATATAGTAAGCTGTTTGAATTTTCACAGACTAAGCACATCTTTATAAACAGCATGCAGATCAAAATCAGAGCATCACTATCCAACCCCATACCTTCCAGCTCTGAAAACTCCCTTTGGACTTTGCCTTTTCCAGTAGTTCGCTGCTATCCTGGATTCTAACCACATATATTTGTTGTTGTTTAGTCCCTAAGTCATGTCACACTCTGAGTGACCATGGGATTTCCTAAGCAAGAATNAACAGCATGCAGATCAAAATCAGAGCATCACTATCCAACCCCATACCTTCCAGCTCTGAAAACTCCCTTTGGACTTTGCCTTTTCCAGTAGTTCGCTGCTATCCTGGATTCTAACCACATATATTTGTTGTTGTTTAGTCCCTAAGTCATGTCACACTCTGAGTGACCATGGGATTTCCTAAGCAAGAATACTGGAGTGGATTGCCATGCCCTCCTCCAGGGGATCTTCCCAACTCAGACATTGAACCCTCGTCTCCTGCTTGGTAGGCAGATTCTTTATCATTGTGTCATGCAGGAAGCCCCTAACCATACAGATTAGTAAGTCTGCCTATTTTTCTAGTGTATTGAGATAATATAATACCACTTTTCTTCACCTAACTTCATTTAGCTTACCATTATGTTCATGGGATTCTTCCATATCATCCTGTGTATTCCCCTCAGCAAATCTTAACTGACCACTTACTATGTGCCTGCTACAGCTCTAGCTGCTTATCTTACATCTGTGACCTATATCCCCATTACTAATGATCATTAGTGACTATTCATAATTTATACTAAATGAAAAATCAAAAACAAGTACAAAAATTTGGTTATATCCCTGAGAAGATTTAACTTGGTAAGTGAAGTTATATTTTGGCTGATCAACTCAGCCAGAGCTCATTTTTATACTTGGTGACCTTTGAATTTGTATGAAACACAAAATGGAGAACAATGCACATAGAGTCTGCCAAGCTGAAAACAGCACATATATACTTTTTTTTTTAATGGTAAAGAAAATATTCTTTCCAGAAAATAGTTACTAGCAAGATTTATTGTGAAAGTCAACAGACTTTGGAAACTCAGTTGGAAACTCTAACACAATGTCTGCTGGGTCCTGAAGACAGTTCTGAGATTCAACAAAACAGTGGATTGTACTGTGGAACACAAAACCTTGCATAAATCCATTCCATGAATCAATTGCCATTTGAAATAGGTAGCCAATCAAAGCTGTTGTTTAGAGAGTGGAAAAGTTTTCAGTAGGTACTATAACTTATGGTACCTATTAAAAACAGAGCATGTATCAAGTTTTTCAGTACTTTAAAATACTATTTAGCATACAAGTTACCAGAGAGATTGTGTGCATGCTCAGTCACTCAGTAGTGCCCAACTCTTTGTGACCCCCATGGACTGTAACCCTCCCAGGCTCCTCAGTCCATGATAGTTTCCAGGCAAGCATACTAGAATGAGTTGCCATTTCCTCCTCCAAGGGATCTTCCCATCCCAGGGATCAAACCCATATCTCCTGCATCTCCTGCATTGGCATGCAGTTTCTTTACCACTGAGCAACCTGGGAAGCCCAACCAGGGAGATGATATCACCTTAATGAAAGGAAAGTGTAGAGTAAAGAAATGGGATAGACTTTTCACCTAAAAAACAAAATGTCTCACTGTACCCCATAAGAGAATCCTCTGTGAACTGCATTCAATTATGTTCTACCAAGATAGAGACTGGTAGCAGGCAGAGGAGGGTAGGGGGTGGACCAAAACTCAAAGTGATCAAACATGAAGATGCAATTAGACGATGTCATCTCTACAGAACTCGCTTTATAGAAACAATAAGCCAAGTAGTGATTTACATGGGTACAGAAGCCCACTTATACTAGAATTCTAGATATATTATATAATATAATGGAGATTTTAGTGGTGCAGGGAAATGGAGTTAGCTGGAATGCAGAACATAGTCAGAAAGACTGTGTTGAGAATGTGAGAATGCTATGGATGAAACTTTCTAGAAAGTGAAAGTTGCTTAGTCATGTCTGACTCTTTGCAACTCCATAGACCTTATAGTCCATGGAATTCTCCAGGACAGAATACTAGAATGGGTAGCCTTTCCTTTCTGCAAAGGATCTTCCCAACCCAGGAATCGAACACAGGTCTTGCGCATTGCAGGTGGATTCTTTGCCACCTGAGACACAAGGAAAGCCCAAGAATACTGGAGTGGGTAGACTTTCCCTTCTCCAGTGCATCTTCCCAACCCAGAAATCGAACCTGGGTCTCCTGCATTGCAGGCGGATTCTTTAACCAACTGAGCTATCAGGGAAGCCCATCACTTTCTAGAAAATGACCGAAGTATCAGAAATCCTTATGGTAGAATGTACATAATCTGAATAAAAGCCAATGTGACTAAAGTACATACCACATTAGGGAAAGTCAAATGAGGTTGCTTTGGTAGGCAGGGGAAAATACTGCAGTAACTTATGGGGCATGTAAGTGACTGCTTTGATCTTGAGAGTAATGGAAACGTAGACAGGCTGTAAAAGAAGGAACAGGATCAGACTTGCACTTGTTAAGTACTGTATATGGAGTCCAGATTGAACAAAGACAAGAAGAGACAAACTAGTCACACTTTCCATGCCTCTACCAAGTGCTGAAACTCTGATAGAATAGAGAAGAAACACCAAATGAGGAAATATGGGCTCCAGCCTTTTCCCTCCAGTGAATATTTCCAAAAGCACTGAAAATTAATTTATCTGAGATTTAGGTTCTTCAACTGCAAAGTGCTAATAATCTAAAATAAAATAAATAAAGCTTTTTTAAAAAAATCACTCAAATAAATAGAAAGGTACTGATAAAAACCAAAGAACATGGCTAGTGTATATTTTAATGATTATAAATTTAAACAAGTAAAATGACAAAAATATGAAAATTTACCATGAAGAGTACATGTATAGTTACACCATAAAGTTAAAGAATGTCAATGTTCTGAAAGAAATATTTTAGCAACTCATTCAAAAATAATCAAGAAAACTAGCGTAAGCCTAAAAACAAATATAAAATCATTCATTGATGATATAAAAAGAACTGCACACTGATATATTCACACACACATACATTTTCCAGGTGTTAGAAGAGTTTAAGTTTTTTTTTAAGTAATAAATTAATTTACCACATTTAGAAATGTTTTACATCTTCTTGGAGCATAGCATAGATAATGGATGGCATGTGATTTGTCACACTGACTGGATTCTTAAAAAATCCTATCAAAAGAAAAGTATCCAAATTCCATTAAGTTCAAGTGATGACAGCACCTCTATTTTCTTTGGATACAAAAATCTCTCAAGCATAAGTGCTGGCATTCTATAGAGTAAAATATGTTCTTTAAACAGAATCTTAAGAAAATTATTTTCCTCTTAGGATGAAATGGTGATTAATCAGTGGGAACAGAAAAGAAAACAGGGGGGAGAAAAAGAAACTGTTGCTGATATTTTTTAATAGAATGACAAGGGCACTACTGTTCTAACAGAACAAGTGTAGTTTTACACCTTTGTAATAAGAGGAATAATTTTCTATTGTTGTCCTGTAGAAAAATATTTTAGGAATATTTAAGTAAAAAAAGAATATTCTTGATTGTTGTTAGAGATGTGTATTTTCTCATTTAGAATGTAAATGAAAAGCATCCTTTCATTGCATAGAAGGATATGCTCATTAACATCATACCTTGTTGACATTTTACATTTTTAAAAGATTGAAGGAATGAATGAATGAAAGAGGCAGAGGAGGGGAAAGAGGAAGGAAGAAGAGAAATTAAAAAATAAATGGAGAAGGAAGGAAATCCAGCAGGAAGGAGAAAAGAAACACATTTTTTTTTTAAATACATAAACAGGGATCATATGTCACAACTTTGGTTTCCAGTTCATAAGTTTTAAGGATAATCGAAGCTTTCTGCTTAAAGTGAATACATAAATATATGAGATGCATATTAAAAAAAAAAGTTAAAGTTGCCTATTCACTGTTGTTCAGTCACCTAAGAGTAACCTAAGTAAAACTCAAAAATCTAAACATATCTGTACATTTAAAAACTATATATGACATACCCACAGCAAACATTATCCTCAATGGTGAAAAATTGAAAGCATTTCCGCTAAAGTCAGGAACAAGACAATGGTGCCCACTTTCACTGCTACTATTCAACATAGTTCTGGAAGTTTTGGCCACAGCAATCAGAGCAGAAAAAGAAATAAAAGGAATCCAAATTAGAAAANATGTATGGCAAAACCAATACAGTATTGTAAAGTAAAATAAAGTAAAAATAAAAATTAAAAAATATATATCTGTACACTTTTTAAAGCATAAGTGTGATTTTTGTTTTGTTTTATTTTGAAAGTAATATATAAAGGCTCATTGAATGTTCAAATTTTATTTACAATAGATTTGGGAGGATTATCTCTTATCTATACATGTTGATAAAATATTGAAATGTTGTATAATCAGAAGTCACTCATTGCAGAAATCTAAATACCAATAGCATTGTAGGCTTAATTTTTTTTAACTGAAGTGTAACTGACATATAATGTAATATTAGTTTAAAGTATATGACATAATGATTCAATATTCATATATATTACAAAATAATCAACACAATAGGTCTAGTTAACATCTGTCCCCACACATAGTCTTTTAGCCTCAATTCTTCATAAATATCATTCAGTATAAAACAATTTTTTTATAAATTAGAGTTTGCAAGAAAGTTATAATATTTCTCTTTAAGTTTACCATTGTTAGTAGCTATGACAGTAATATTACGTTTTCCAATAAAGCATTGCAGCATCTTAGTGGCAAAAAAAGGAAATTCCTAAGATTTTTTTTACTGTAACATAACTTAAGGCATATATAACACCTTAAATATAGGATTTGAACTCAGGCCAAACAAATAAAATAAGAATCGGAGCACTGACAGTTTTGTTTCAAAATTGGCTTAACTTCTACTTTTAGGACGTTGTAGTACTTTATGACGCTGACTTCTGGATTCACTGTCTTTTACAGAATTCTTCAAGATTGGTATTATTTTTTATAAAGATTGATTCAGGCAGATCAAGGAGGTGTTAGGATTTGAAAAGTCCTCCAAGGAGACATAAATTCTATCACATGATATTACCTTTAATTAGAAATAAATGGAAAATAAAATAAATGAAAACTGAGACTCTTCCTTCACCTTGCAAATGCGATGAAACACAAATTTCCAAAGCTTTTAAAGTATGTAAAACTGAGTTGGGCGATTTTATTAAATTGGCAGGAATAAATTCCTTTATTTCATGAGAGGTAGCAAAATATAAAACTAATCATGAAGAACAAGTTGTTTTAGCCATACATGGCTCTTTAAAGCATATTTCCATTAGTTACATTAGCAGGGAAACATCAAGCTACAATATAATCCTCTATAATTATTTTCAGCCTGTTCATTCTAATCTTTTATAGAACTAGGCTTTTTCCCTCCAGAATTGCTCACGTATAGTCCCTTAACTTTCTTCACTGTTAGAATTACATCATTACTCAAAATAATTCTAAAAGCAAAACTGAGCCACTTAATTAAATTATTATGTTTTATGCGTATTTTATATGTGATCTGATATTATGGGTTAAATTCATTTAAAATAAAGTGAAAATTCACTCTACTTTTTTATAAGTATGCTAAAGGAGCTGTGTCACAGGGTAAATTATGTTTTGATGAATTTTTATAAAACTTTTACTTTCAATATTAAACATTCCTTAGGAGTATGTACATTTATGAAATGTTAACAATTCTTTGAAAGCTATTAAAATGGGATTTTGCTTGTTGCAAAGCTGTGTAAAGCTGAATTTTTCTCATCACTTAGCTCAATCATTAACAATATAAGAGCAAAAACATTAAAAACAAAGTACTGCAAACCTTCAATCATAAAACAATTAGTTCACTCACCTAAAAGCCTATAGGCACTTTGGGACTATCAAATATGTTTTTCCTGATTTGGGAAACATTGTAGCAATTAATATTGAATATCCATACAAATTAGATAGCAAAAATACAAAAATTTAAACATATTATATAAAATAACCAAGTGAGAGTCCTTGGTTTAAGGACTTTTAAGTGGAAAAGCAAATCAGTGAAGGGGTGAAAGCTCAGATGGATGGTAAAAGAAATAAACACAAACCATTCATACTCCCACAAAACACATATGTGCATGCACTGAGGAGTGAGCAAAGAATAAGGAAGAGAAATTTGTTGAGCATGTCTAATGTGCTGACAGACATATATATGCTACCTATTTTATTTTTTCATGAACCTTCATAAACTGTTTCTTTTTAATGCCCATTATCAAATAAGGAAATGAAAATCAGAAAAGTTCAGCAATTTGTTCAAGATCATATCATTTATAAGCAAATTCAGGTGTATCTGACTCAAAATTGTATGATGCTTCTACTATATATACTTCCTTTCTAATACTTTATCAGAAAATAGCTAGTCTTTGACAACTGGATAAACTATTTTTTAATAAGAATCAAAATAATACTTATAATTCCAATTTCCTTTCTTTCTTTCCTTCTTTCTCTTCCATTTTCTCTTCCTTTTTTCCTTCCTTCTTTCACTTTCCTGTTTTACTTTGTTCTTTTGTTTCTGTAGGCTTCAATATAGACAGAATATCCCAATAAACTCTCTTCACTATTTTTTTTTTATAATTGAATACTAGTCTCCTTTATCAAGGGAAGACGCCTGGTTGCGCATCTGGTTAAAAAATGGCTTGCAATGTAGGAGACTTCAGTTGCATTCCTGTGTCAGGAAGATCCACTGGAAAAGGGACAGGCCACCTACTCCAGTGTTCTTGGGCTTCCCTGGTGGCTCAGAGGGTTAGAAATCTGCCTGCAATGTAGGAGACCTAGATTCAATACCTGGGTGGGAAGATCCCCTAGAGAAGGTAACACCTACCCACTCCAGTATTCTGGCCTGGAGAATTCCAGGGACAGAGGAGCCTCGTAGGCTACAGTCCATGGGGTCGCAAAGAGTCAGACATGACTGAGTTACTTTCACTCTCTCACTCTTTTCCTAACTTCAGAAAAAAGTGAACTCTAAAACTGATTTCCTTTTCCACTTGATGTACACACACTGGTCCCTATGCATTCTGAAACAAACTTAAATAAGCAAACCGATTTAGGTGTATTTTCTTGCCAAATCTGGTAATCTGGGGAAATCAAGACAAAAGGGAAATGCATCTATTCTGGGGCTGGGGAAGAGAGGACAGATGCAGAAAAGTGGAGTGGAGAATCCAGTATCATTTTGCTAGATGCTCTTCACCTCTTATAAACCATTCCAGTACATATTTTAAGGACTGTAGAAACTCTGTCCAAATTTTGCTTTGCTTTCCTAAAAGCACCTGTGGGTTGATAACAGCTTAGCCATGCCTCTGGCTTGCTGGAGAGAGATTTCTGGCTGGCTCAGCTGATAGATCATGCCTGTAGTTTGCATCTTGGTTAGGGCTGTATCCAAAGTGGACATTATGTCTAGCCTGGCAGGTTGATAGAAAGTTGCAGTGTTGGCATAAGTTTGCTCTACTGGCCACATGTGGTAGGAAAATTAGTTTGTCACAACTAGCACCATCAAAAAAAGAGGAAGAAGATTTCAGGAAAACATAACATCAAAAGCAAAGAGAAACTCCGTGTGAACTCAATGCTCTCAAAGCGATTATGGCCAAGATATACCTTATTACAAGAAAATGGGCAGCCAGAGAGAAGTACAGACTTCAGCACTTGTAAGCATATGACTCTGATGAAAGAGAATTATTAGTTCAGGATGCAAAGAGAATATTCAAATTGAGTGTTGGTAGGAACATGGACTTAAGTGAACATGGAATAGGTAAAAAAGGAACAGTTAGAACTGGACATGGAACTCACTGGTTCCATATGGGGAAAGGAGACAGTCAAGGCTGTATATTGTCACCCTGTTTATTTAACGCATATGCAGAGTACATCGTGAGAAATACTGGATTGGATGAAGCACAAGTTAGAATCAAGATTGCCGGGAGAAATATCAATAACCTCAGATAGGCAGATGACACCACTCTTATGGCAGAAAGCGAAAAGAGCTAAAGAGCCTCTTGATGAAAGTGAAAAAGGAGAGTGAAACAGTTAGCTTAAAACTTAACATTCAGAAAACTAAAATCCTGGTATCTGGTCCCATCACTTCATTGCGAATAGCTGGGGAAATAATGGAAATAGTGAGAGACTTTATATTTTCGGGCTCCAAAATCACTGCAGATGGTGATTGCAGCCATGAAATTAAAAGATGCTTACTCCTTGGAAGAAAAGTTATGACCAACCTAGGCAGTGTATTCAAAAGCAGAGACATTACTTCACCAATAAAGGTCTGTCTAGTCAAAGCTATGATTGGTTTTTCCAGTAGTCATGTATGGATGTGAGATTTGGACTATAAAGCTGAGGCCCAAAGAATTGATGCTTTTGAACTATAGTGTTGGAGAAGACTCTTGAGAGTCCCTTGGACTGCAAGGAGATCTAACCTGTCCATCCTAAAGGAAATCAGTCCTGAATATTCATTGGCAGAACTGATACTGAAGCTGAAACTCCAATACTTTGGCCACCTGATGCAAAGAACCAACTCACTTGAAAAGACCCTGATGCTGGAAAAGATTGAAGATGGGAGGAGAAGGGGACAACAGAGGATGAGATGGTTAGATGGCATCACCAACTCACTGGACATGGGTTTGATTAAACTCTGGGAGTTGGTGATATACAGGGAAGCCTGGTGTGCTGCAGCCCATGGAGTCGCAAAGAGTGGAACTCAACTGAGTGACTGAACTGAACTGGAATAATGAACTAAAATTGTTTGCTTAAAGGAATTCGTTGATTTTTTTGTTTGTGTAGTTGACAGTGTAGGTACTTAAATGAGAATGTAATGCATGTCTAGCTTACTCTCTGGAACAAAGAGCAGTGTTGTAAAAGTAAAGATTATTTCTCTACTACTTGTCATAGCATCGTATTACTTTTTGTCATTATTCCCTTCAAATTATTTCAGTTATAGTTAATTTCCAAGTAGTCAAGTTTATCTTTTCAGCTCAAAGACACATTCAATTTTAAAGAGATGCATTGTAATCTATTAAAATATATTACATATTGCTTATTGTTCTTCATAATTTGAGTATTGCAATGGACATAAATTATTATTTTTTCCAGGCCATAGTTATGACATTAGAGGTATTAATTTATTCAGGACGATTTGCTCCTTCTAAAATAATTGACAGTTAACAGAGCTTTCTGAATTTTCAGCTTTAATATTTGTTGCTTATCTTTATCCCTTTCTTCTTTCCAATCTACATCCTACACATTTAGCATAACTCCCCACATAACTCCGTTTTGGGGGTACTCTTACTATCCAATTTCCTACTGTAAAAAATATTATCATCAGCATAGTCTGTAGGAGGAAAGTTGAAGGGAAACGATTGCCTAGTAGTCTCAAATAATACTATGGTTTTGATACTTCAAATTGCTAATTAAAGAAGGCCCTTGACAAGCACAACGTTTAAAAGTATACACTTCAGAATAAGACAGCTCCAACTCCTGCCCTAGCTCTGTCATTACTGCTCATGTGGCTTTAGACAAGTTATTAAACCTCCTAAGATTTGCTTTATTTACATGTAAAGCAGGGATAATAACAGTGTTTAATTCATGGGATTAATGGGAGATTTAAATAAAGTAATGCACATAGAGCTCTGAGCATAATATCTAACAGAATTAATTCAGTGCAGTTGCTCAGTCGTGTCTGACTCTTTGTGACCCCATGGACTGCAGCATGCCAGGCCTCCCTGTCCATCACCAACACCCGGAGTTTACTCAAACTCATGTCCATTGAGTCAGTGATGCCATCCAAGCATCTTGTCCTCTGTCGTCCCCTTCTCCTCCCACCCTCAATCTTTTCCAGCATCAGGGTCTTCTCAAGTGAGTTGTTTCTTTGCATCAGGTGGCCAAAGTATTGGAGTTTCAGCTTCAGCATCAGTCCTTCCAATGAATATTAAGGAATATTCCAACAGAATAAGACCCCTAAAACAATTTTAGTCATGGAAGCAGTGGCATATAGTGAGGACATGTGTTGTTGTTGTTGTTGTTGTTGTTATTTTAATCCTCCATTATGTGAAGATTTTATGTGACTACAAATATACTAGAATCTGATTATTTTACTAACCATGGAAATCCACACTAAGAAAACTGCTGTATATTTTCCCTTTTAGTTTTTAAATAATTAAATCAAAGTAAATGTGTCAGTGGCAATTTTTAATATAGACTTTCAGTGTACCCTAATATTTGTAGAGCAATTCCTATCACATTTGTTTGATGAAGTTCTTTCACTTACTCTATATGAAGAGTAAGTAAAAGACAATTATTTCTTATGTATATATATTTATAAATATATTTAAATGTAGCATATTTAAAGGTTAAATATTTAAAACACTGTGTTGATACACAGTGGTATAAGTATAAAAGCCTACATATGTTGTATTAATTTATTCAATAATATATGATTGAGAGCCAACATTATACTGGAGTTTAGGAATGCAAAGTAGAAAAAATGGTGAATAAAGTTCCTTCACGGGGTTTACCATTTAGATGGGAAAACAAAATTATAAATGAATGAAAAATAAATAACTAGACATTGTTTAAATTTTAAAGAAAAAAAATAAAAGCAAGGATTTCTTTTGTTGTAGAACCTAATGTAAACAGCATAGTCAGAGAAAACTTTTCAGCAGAGATGAAATATAAGCTTATACTTGAAGAATAGGATGAGCACATGGGAAGGATAGGCGTGCTCAGGGTGCAGAAAGTAGTCTATGCAAAGGCCCTGGGATGAGGAAGGACTCAGGAAGCACAAAGACAGAAAGAAGGATTTGCAGAGATAAAAATTCTGAAAGGAAGGCAGCAGCTCAGTCACACTGGATTACAGTCCAAACAGACTTAGGTTTTAAACCAAGTACATTGAAACACATAGGAGAATTGTAGTAAGGAAACCAACCTGACCTGTTTTTTAAGTTCTATTCGTGTCCCCTGAATGAGCAAATGACTGGACAGGTTATGATGAGAGTAAAAAATGCAGAGACTAGCTATTGTTCAGTTGCTCAGTCATGTCAAACTGTTTGCAAGCCCATGGACTGCAGCACACCAGGCTTCCCTGTCCTATACTATCTCCTGGAGTTTGCTCTAATTCATGTCCATTGAGTCAGTGATGCTATCTAACCATCTCATCCTTTGCCGNTCCACACTAAGAAAACTGCTGTATATTTTCCCTTTTAGTTTTTAAATAATTAAATCAAAGTAAATGTGTCAGTGGCAATTTTTAATATAGACTTTCAGTGTACCCTAATATTTGTAGAGCAATTCCTATCACATTTGTTTGATGAAGTTCTTTCACTTACTCTATATGAAGAGTAAGTAAAAGACAATTATTTCTTATGTATATATATTTATAAATATATTTAAATGTAGCATATTTAAAGGTTAAATATTTAAAACACTGTGTTGATACACAGTGGTATAAGTATAAAAGCCTACATATGTTGTATTAATTTATTCAATAATATATGATTGAGAGCCAACATTATACTGGAGTTTAGGAATGCAAAGTAGAAAAAATGGTGAATAAAGTTCCTTCACGGGGTTTACCATTTAGATGGGAAAACAAAATTATAAATGAATGAAAAATAAATAACTAGACATTGTTTAAATTTTAAAGAAAAAAAATAAAAGCAAGGATTTCTTTTGTTGTAGAACCTAATGTAAACAGCATAGTCAGAGAAAACTTTTCAGCAGAGATGAAATATAAGCTTATACTTGAAGAATAGGATGAGCACATGGGAAGGATAGGCGTGCTCAGGGTGCAGAAAGTAGTCTATGCAAAGGCCCTGGGATGAGGAAGGACTCAGGAAGCACAAAGACAGAAAGAAGGATTTGCAGAGATAAAAATTCTGAAAGGAAGGCAGCAGCTCAGTCACACTGGATTACAGTCCAAACAGACTTAGGTTTTAAACCAAGTACATTGAAACACATAGGAGAATTGTAGTAAGGAAACCAACCTGACCTGTTTTTTAAGTTCTATTCGTGTCCCCTGAATGAGCAAATGACTGGACAGGTTATGATGAGAGTAAAAAATGCAGAGACTAGCTATTGTTCAGTTGCTCAGTCATGTCAAACTGTTTGCAAGCCCATGGACTGCAGCACACCAGGCTTCCCTGTCCTATACTATCTCCTGGAGTTTGCTCTAATTCATGTCCATTGAGTCAGTGATGCTATCTAACCATCTCATCCTTTGCCGATCCCTTCTCCTTTTGCATTCAGTCTTCCCCAGTATTGAGGTATTTTCCAATGAGTTGGCTCTTCAAATCAAGTGGCCAAAGTATTGGAGCTTCAATTTCACCATCAGTCCTTCCAATGAATATTCAGAGTTGATTTAGTTTAGGATTAGCTGATATGATCTTGCATTCCAAGGGATTCTCAAGAGTCTTCTCCAGAAACCACAGTTTAAAAGCATCAACTTCTTCAGTGCTGACCCTGCTTTATGATTCAACTCTAACATGCATAGATGACTACTGGAAAAAACATAGCTTGGACTACATGGACCTTTGTGGCAAAGTGATCTCTCTGCTTTTGGATATGCCATCTAGGTTTGCCATAGCTTTTCTTCCAAGGAGCAGTGGTTTTTTAATTTTATGGATGAAGTCACCATATGCAGTGATTTTGGATCCCAAGAAAATAAAATCTGTCACTGTTTCCAATTTTTCCCCATCTATTTCCCATGAAGTGCTCATACCAGATGCCATGATCTTAGTTGTTTGAGTGTTGAGTTTCACGCCAGCTTTCTCATTCTCTTCTTTCATTTTCATCAAAAGGATCTTGTTGATAGTCTCTATTATTCTGAACCAAGTAAGAGAGAGGAGTTCCTCAGTTTATATTGGGAATATATTTTAAAGATAGTAGTTAAAGAATATCAGTCAGTTCAGTTCAGTAGCTCAGTTGTGTCCAACTCTTTGTGACCCCATGGACTGCAGAATGCCAGGCCTCCCTGTCCATCACCAATTCGCAGAGTTTACTCAAACTCATGTCCATTAAGTCTGTGATGCCATCCAATCATCTCATCCTCTGTCATCCCTTTCTTCTCCCACCTTTGATCTTTCCCAGTATCAGTGTCTTTTCAAATGAGTCAGTTCTTCCCATCAGGTGGCCAAAGTATTGAAATTTCCTTCCAATGAATATTCAGGACTGATTTCTTTTAGGATGGACTGGTTGGATCTCCTTGAGTCCAAGGGACTCTCAAGAGTCTTCTCCAACACCACAGTTCAGAAGCATCAGTTCTTTAGTCCTCAGGTTTCTTTATACTCCAGCTCTCACATCCACACATGACTACTGGAAAAAACATAGCTTTGACTCAGGTCAGGTCAGTCACTCAGTTATGTCTGACTTTTTGTAACCCCATGAACTGCAACATGCCAGGCATCCCTGTCCAACATCAACTCCTGGAGTTTACTCAGACTCATGTCCATTGAGTCAGTGATGTCATCCAACCATCTCATCCTCTGTCATCCCCTTCTCCTCCTGCCTTCAATCTTTCCCAGCATCAGGGTCACTTCAAATGAGTCAGCTCTTCGCATCAGGTGGCCAAAGTATTGGAAGTTTCAGCTTCAGCATCAGTCCTTCCAGTGAATATTAAGGACTGATTTCTCTTAGGATTGATTGGTTTGATCTCTTTGCAGTCCAAGGGACTCTCAAGAGTCTTCTCCAACAACACAGTTCAAAAGTATCAATTCTCTGGTGCTCAGCTTTCTTTATAGTCCAACTCTCACATCCATACATGACTACTGGAAAAACCATAGCTTTGACTAGACGAACCTTTGTTGGCAAAGTAATGTGTCTGCTTTTTAATATGCAGTCTAGTTTGATCATAACTTTTCTTCCAAGGAGCTGGCATCTTTTAGCTTCATGGCTGCAATAAACATCTGCAGTGATTTTGGAGCTGAAAAAAATAAAGTGAAGTTGCTCAGTTGTGTCTGACTCTTTGTGATCTGTGAACTGTAGCCCACCAAGCTCCTCCATCCATGGGGTTCTCCAGGCAAGAATACTGGAGTGGGTTGCCATTTCAAATCTGTCACCATTTCCACTGTCTCCCCTTCTATTTGCCATGAAGGGATGGGATCAGATCCCATGTTGTTAGTTTTCTGAATATTGAGTTTTAAGCCAATTTTTTCACTCTCCTCTTTCATTTTCATCAAGAGGCTCTTTAGTTATTCTTCACTTTCTGCCATAAGGGTAGTGTCATCTATATATCTGAGGTTATTGATATTTCTTCTGGCAATTTTGATTCCAGTTTGTGCTTCATCCAGCCCAGCATTTGTCATGATGTACTCTGCATTTAAGTTAAAGAAGCAGGGTGACAATATACAACCTTGACGTACTCCTTTCCCGATTTGGAACCAGTCTGTTGTTCCATGTCCAGTTCTAACTATTGTTTCTTGACCTGCAAACAGATTTCTCAGAAGGCAGATTAAGTGGTCTGGTATTCCCATCTCTTTCAGAATTTTCCACAGTTTGCTGTGATCCACATAGTCAAAGGCTTTGGTATAGTCAATAAATCAGAAGTAAATGTTTTTCTGGAACTCTATTGCTTTTTCAATGATCCAGAGAATGCTGGCAATTTGATCTCTGATTCTTCTGGTTTTTCTAAAACCAGCTTGAACATCTGGAAGTTCATGGTTCACATACTGTTGAAGTCTGGCTTGGAGAATTTTGAGCATTACTTTGGTAGCATGTGAGATAAGTTCAATTGTGTGGTAGTTTGAGCATTTTTGGCATTGCCTTTCATTGGGTTTGGACAACTTAAAAACAGAGGATTAATATAAGATAAAAAGTAACCTAAGTTTTGAATCTGAATCCTGTTCCCTACTGATACCTGACATGAACTTTAGAAAAATCACCCAACTTTTGTATGCCTGTCTCTTCCCATTGATATATTTTGATAATGCTTATACCTATATTGCCTGTTGGAACAATTTTCAATAAGATCAATAAAATTATGTATGTGAAGTCCTCTGTTGGTTGAAACAACCCAGTAAATACTCATTTCCTATAGTTGTATTGTTACTATTACAATTGCAATAAAAGTAATGACCATTATAACTTGAGCAAACATTGATGCCACAAGTTAAATAAGATGGCATGGAAAGCCTAAATAAATTGGTTAGCCAGTCCAATAATTTACACTGCTTGGTATCTTTGAAAATGAGAGTTTGAAGCAAATTAGTCATTGCAGCACTGTTTATAATAGCCAGGACATGGCAGCTACCTAGATGTCCATCAGCAGATGAATGGATAAGAAAGTTGTGGTACATATACATAATGGAATATTCAGTTCAGTTCACTTCAGTCGCTCAGTCGTGTCCGACTCTTTGTGACCCCATGAATCTCAGCACGCCAGGCCTCCCTGTCCATCACCAACTCCCAGAATTCACTCAGACTCACGTCCATTGAGTCAGTGATGCCATCCAGCCATCTTATCCTCTGTTGTTCCCTTCTCCTCCTGCCCCCAATCCCTCCCAGCATCAGAGTTTTATCCAAGGAATCAACTCTGCACATGAGCTGGCCAAAGTACTGGAGTTTCAGCTTCAGCATCATTTCTTCCAAAGAAATCCCAGGGCCGATCTCTTTCAGAATGGACTGGTTGGATCTCCTTGCAGTCCAAGGGACTCTCAAGAGTCTTCTCCGACACCACAATTCAAAAGCATCAATTTTTCAGTGCTCAGCCTTCTTCACAGTCCAACTCTCACATCCATACATGACTACTGGAAAAACCATAGCCTTGACTAGACAGACCTTAGTCGGCAGAATATTGTCTCTGCTTTTTAATATGCTGTCTAGATTGGTCATAATTTTCTTCCAAGGAGTAAGCATCTTTTAATTTCATGGCTGCAGTCACCATCTCCAGTGATTTTGGAGACCAAAAAAATAAAGTCTGACACTGTTTCCACTGCTTCTAACCTAACAGAAGCAGAAGATATTAAGAAAAGGTGGCAAGAATACACACACGAACTGTACAAAAAAGATCTTCATGACCCAGATAACCACAATGATGTGATCACTCATCTAGAGCCAGACATCCTGGAATGTGAAGTCAAGTGGGCCTTAGAAAGCATCACTACGAACAAAACTAGTGGAGGCGATGGAATTCCAGTTGACCTATTTCAATGGAGTATTACTTAGCCATTGAAAAGAATTCATTTGAATCAGTTCTAGTGAGGTGGATGAAAATGGAGCCTATTATACAGAGTGAAGTAAACCAGAAAGAAAAACACCAATACAGTATACTAACGCATATATATGGAATTTAGAAAGATGGTAATTATAACCCTGTATGCGAGACAGCAAAAGAGATACAGATGTATAGAACAGTCTGTTGGACTCTGTGGGAAAGGGAGAGGGTGGGATGATTTGGGAGAGTGGCACTGAAACATGTATAACATCATATAAGAAACAAATTTTCAGTCCAGGTCCAATGCATGATACAGGATGCTTGGGGCTGATGCACTGGGATGACTCAGAGGGATGGTATGGGGAGGGAGGTGGGAGAGGGGTTCATGATGGGGAACACATGTACACCCATGGAGGATTCATGTTAATGTATGGCAAAACCAATACAATATTGTAAAGTAAATATATATATATATATATATATATATCCAATGAACACAAAAAATGTACAGCAGATGTGAACACAAGGTCCACCTATCACAGTGTTAATTGCAATAACAAAATTGTGGAATAATCTTTTTGTTTAATAAAAGGATATAGGTTAAATAAATAGCTGGCCAACCACAAAAAAAAAAAGTATCTGCACATGTAGTATTCTGCTGCTGCTGCTGCTAAGTCGCTTCAGTTGTGTCCAACTCTGTGCGACCCCATAGGCGACAGCCCACCAGGCTCCCCCGTCCCTGGGATTCTCCAGGCAAGAACACTGGAGTGGGTTGCCATTTCCTTCTCCAATGCATGAAAGTGAAAAGTGAAAGTGAAGTCGCTCAGTCGGGTCCAACTCTTAGCGACCCCATGGACTGCAGCCTACCAGGCTCCTCTGCCCATGGGATTTTCCAGACAAGAGTACTGGAGTGGGGTGTCATTGCCTTCTCTGTAGTATTCTAAATTCATTTAATTCATTTATGGCTAGAATTAAATATAGAGAAAAGAGAATGCCATTTACTAGTTAAGCCAATGCAACAATAAGTGATATTATAATAGTTTTGAGTTACGTTGAAAATTGAACAAGTGAAAGTAATATATTTACTACTCTGTTGGACTAAAAGGATTTATTTCAATAACTATTGTTGTGAGTTTAAATCACTTCATGCTGAAAAATGAATCCAAAAAGCTTGGAATGAACTGGCCAAGTGCCTCAAAATGAATACGAGAGAAGATATTTAAAGATAATACTAAATGACATAGAAAATGAACAAATTCTTACAGAACTGCTTGCTTACTGATGGCAGATTTTCTGGGACTATTAATCCATTGGGTGAGACTGTATTCTGTATCCAGCTATTAATAACTGAAAAATTAACTAGATTTTCCATCTTGATTAGAAATAGAAAATATCATCACAAAGTACAAACCTTTTGATCCACTCATGAGAAACACCATTCACCTTCATTGATTTTTGGATCCTTAGTATAAACTTCAAATGGAAATGTGTTATCTCTGAGTGGTCCATCAAAGTCACTCTAGAAGAAAGCCCTCCTTTGCCCAATTTGTTCAAAGCTGACCAACTCCGGTTCTATTCACTCATGTAGGATAATCATGAAATACAAACACAACAAGCAAAGTATCATAGACAAAGTGCTTAAAAGTAAAGGCTCTGGAGTAAGCCTGTCTGGGTTCAAATCCTGTCTCCAGCACTTTTACTGACTGCATAGCTTCAGTTACTTCATCTGTAAAATGTCGATAATAGCAAAACTCTCATGTGAAGTTTTGCAGAACTGGATGAATGAATACACATAACGAACTTGGCACGTAGTGCTTCTTCAATCCCTCAGGAATGTTTAGCTGCTATAATCATGTGTTAGGAAAAATGTATGCAGGTATCTGAGAATCTTACTATTAATAACCCTTAAAAGCCAGCATTTTCTATTATCTGCTTACATACCTTATATCTATCTTCCAAGGACTTTGAATCATAGGGGTTACAGGTTATAAAATCTGGCAGGTTTATTAACTAGCTGTCTTTCTGATCTAAAATCATGGTAATTTTGTCTTAGAATATTGGACCACAGTTCATAAGCACTCTGCTCTTTCTTTTTACTTTTACGCTCCTATATCCAATAATGTTTTCCAGATCTTCTCGTATGATCTGGTTTGGATTATTATTTTTGTTCTTTAGATGCACAAAATTTTATTTATCTGTTTAAAAAGCTAACATTTGTTTCTTCTCCAAATTTCAAAGTCCTTTGACTAATTTCTCAGTGCTTATGCCAGCATTTTAAAAGTATCATTTATTAGTAATGCTTATGTTCACAAATAAATGATGTTTTCCCTATTAAGATGTTAACGAAAATGAAACACCCTCATACATTATGGAAGATGCCAAAATGTAATGTTATCCAACCACACCCAACCAAATTCCCTGAATTTTTGTTTATCATATCATATGACTTCAGAGTCAAAAGCTTTAAAGCTCAAAGGGAGCATAGCAGTCATTTACTGCAACCTCCTCATTTTTTCATCAGAATGTCAAAGTCTGCATTAGTTAGATAAATTAGTAAGTGAACTGGGATCATGCACCAAATCCATTGACTACATCCTGAGTCATTTTCTGGTAAAACACACCAGCAATTTAATCACATGAATTAAATGACATAAAATGTGGCAAATAATTAGTAGGGAATAAGCAGGAAACAGATTAGTATCAAACATATAACACATTATTCTATAGGTTTGATATTTCTAATATCTGGTAATGTGCCAGGTTACAATGAGGTTGAATATTGGACTGAAAATCATATAGAAAAGGTAAGCTGCTTCAATTGTTTTCTAAATGCAAAACTGAGAGATGTTTTAAAGTTATGATTCTAGATGAGGAAAATAAGAAATAAAAAATTCCATAGAGAAAATATATTCTGAATTCCTAATGAAGAAGGATCTTATTGCTGGCATGAATTTTCCTTTAGATGATCATAAAGGCTTCAATGTCAGATTCTAAGATTTTAATATATTTTTTCAATGTTAATAAGTCATTGATATAGCATTTGAAATATCTTACCATTTTTTTTCCTCAAAAAGTCCCCCAATATCAGATTGTTTAAAAGTCTATGAGTAGTGACTGCTGCTGCTAAGTCGCTTCAGTCATGTTCAATTCTGTGCGACCCCATAGACGGCAGCTCACCAGGCTCCCCCATCCCTGAGATTTTCCAGGCAATAACACTGGAGTGGGTTGCCATTTCCTTCTCCAATGCATGAAAGTGAAAAGGGAAAGTGAAGTTGCTCAGTCATGTCTGATTCTTAGTGACCCCATGGACTGCAGTCCACCAGCCTCCTCCATCCATGGGATTTTCCAGGCAAGAGGACTGGAGTGGGTTGCCATTGCCTTCTCCTGATTAGTGACAGTTACTGTAATAAATAAAAGTTTCTACTTTTTTATTTTAACATTCTTCATATTCTTCAAGTTAGATCATTTTATTAAAAAATTCAATGTGACCTTAAATATTTCTTTGTCCTGTCCATGAATTTTTGATGAATGTATTATATGTGTTTATACTTAAATTTTAAAAAATTATATTAAGAAGCTTATTTTCAAACAACTTTATATCCAATTTAGACCAAAACTTTTTATGTAGCACGACTTAGAAATTTAAAAAGTGACAAGTACATTGTAAGCTAATATAAAGATTGTCTGTTCAAATTGTTACAAGTCAATAGTGTGATCATAACATGATCTCTACTCTCTCTTACTAGAAATCAAAATACCTACCAGGCAAAATTTAAAGAATCTGGTTTAAACTTGTAACATGGTTTTATTCAGGTTAAAAGAAAACAAGATCATACTAGATCCAGGATACATTCTACTACACAGACCTGTATAGCAGGTCCAAGAGAATGTCTGGTTTTACAGACAAGCCTTGGGAGCTTCATTAGGGGAAAACAAATATTTACTTTGCTGAGTAAACTGCACTTGACCTATATTCTCCTACAAGATTAGCTCAAGTCTCAGGACATTGAGCAGCTATGTTTTTCTATGAGAGGTACTGTTGTACAATGAACTGACCAAGCTTATGATTGGAAATTAGACATTCTTGGGTTTTCAGTTTGTGTTTGTCACTTTCTAACCATGTAGTCTTGGGCATGTTATATATCCATCCTAAGTCTTGATTACTTTTTTGGCTACAAAGGGAGACAACAATGCCTTTTTTTCAGAGTTGGTGCAAAAGTGAAAGAAGAATAAAAGTTGGGAGATACATAAGAGAACTCAAAAAAAAAAAAAAAGGTAATATTTTTATGGTTATCCCCTCTGTAGTTGCAAAGCATGATGGTATTAAACTATTAGCACAGCTATTGAAGAGGAGATCCACTTTAACAACCTAACATGCATCAGAGAATTTTAAAATTTTAATTTCCGTGTCAGGGCAATAACTGGTAAGTTTTAGCATGACAGAAGGGCATGTCAGTACTATAAGTTGGCTCATATCAATTCTGCCTTGAGTGGAGGCATCTCTGTTTTCTCTCACAAAGCCCTTGATCAGCAAAACAAATTACACCTCCTTTCAACTTTGCTCATGGCCACATGTATGGTGTTTCTAGAACTCTGACAGGATTAGACAGAAGTAGGACAATACAAGTGGATAATATAATACCTTACAATGTCTCTTTTTTCCCCCATTCTCATAATTCAAGTGCCTGACTTAAGCTTTGATTGCTTAAGCTTCCATTTCAGAGAAGCATCCAGTTCAAAGATGGTTAGCTCAAGTAATTTTTCCAGGAACTTGACTAGATAAAGAATCAGGCTGCCTCCAACCCCAGGCTTGGTTTTAGAGAAATAGATTGATTTGGGCTATTGGTTTTTACCTCTTCCTAAATTTTATGCCAGTTCTTATGTTTTAAATTAGCCAATAAAGAATGAGTTGAGAAATCCTAAGCCCCTAACCTTCAATTTCCTCAAAAAACAACTTCCCGGTATAGCAAGGGAAGATCAAAAACACTGGAATAGTGTTCCAGTGCTCCTACCCCTTCTTCAGTGGATCTTCTTGACCCAGGAATCAAACTGGGGTCTCCTGCATTGCAAGCAGATTCGTTACCAACTGAGCTATCAGGGAAGCCCCCAGGTCCTGTGAGTAATAAAATTTTATCTTTGTAAAGTTTCCCAGTGGTTGTTGCTAAAGGGGATGCCACAATTATAATAAGAACCACAATGGCCAATCCAATGCGACCTTGGTTACTGATAGGCTGAGACTGGCACAAAGCACATTTCCTTTAATCTTAGTTTATTTTTGGCCTATTGTATCATGATGTGGCTTATTCCCAATCATTTTTCTCCCTACCAAAGGAAAAAAAGTGCTATTAATAGAGAAAAATACAATAGGCCAACTTCACAATTTTTTTGTTTTGCATGGTTTCATTTTCCAGGTGGCACATTGGTAAAGATTCTGCCTGCCAATGCAGGAGACTCAAGATAGGCTGGTACGATTCCTGGGTCAGGAAGTTCCACTGGAGAAGAAAATGGCAGGGCCACGCTAATATTCTCCGATGGAAAATGCCATGGACAAAGGAATCTGGCACTCTAAAATCCATGGGGTCACAGAGTTGGACATAACTAAGTCACTGAGCAAACATACACATATGATTTCATTAGCCTTCAAATAATAATGAAACACATCTCATCAATGAAAAAGCAATACATTTCCATGTTATTCACTACATCTGCCAAAGTCACTAGGCAGGATTGCTCATATGTCTGCTACCCTATAGGGACTGACCACACAAAAGTCTTTCCTCCTTTTCAGTCACTGACCTCCACAAAGTTCTCAGCATTTATACAATAATGGATATGATAATTGCTTTATAATGAAGGCAATAATTAACAAATAAGTGAAAAGAAACACAGCTGTGAAAGGTTGGAAAGGATCACCCACATTTTCACATTTTAAAGGCTTATTAGTGAGAGTGTCGTAAACCATGGGGGCAGAAGAGGATCTCTGGCTGAAATAGCATTACAAAAGAGATAACATGTATTGAAAATAGCTCTTATAGGCTGAATATGCTATGGGAAAGTACATTTAAGGAAAAGATGCTCATGAAAAAGGATTCTGTGAAGAAAGACACCTAGGTGAAGACAGCCAACTGCTAGATGGAAAGTCAGGAGCTGCAATAAACTGGAGTTCAAAGGACCCAAGGGAAGGATAGAAAAGGGGAAGTCTGTAAAAGTGAGTTCGTGAAAGGAGTCAATTCTGTTGCATATCCAAAAAGTCACATAAGAAAAACAGAAATCACAAGAAGATGTTTCACTCCAGGGAAAATATAATTTATAAACAAACTAGAAAATGGCTTAAATTTCCAAGGACCCTCATGAGTGTTAGTAGAAGCAGCAACTTTTTTTTAAATTAATGTTCTTTTTCAAAACTTAAAAAAAGCTTTCTATGCTACTGACAGATATATACTGATTTTTTCTCATAGTTGCAAGTGGAGGTTAGGCTCATTTGATAAAAGAACAAGTATAAAATGTAGAGACGTGTAATGGGAACAGTAATGAAATGACAGACGATGAGGTAAGTGGTAAATTTAAAGAGTGATGAGCAGAGATGGAGGTTATTAAACACACAAAAGTATAACTGTTCTGCATCACTGTTATAACTGAGCTTCGTACAAAAAAATATTTGCAAATCTAGGAGAAATGATCTTTAAGAATTTTCTTCATTTGCTTTTTTCCAAAATACAGTTGCCAGTAGACAAAAGACAACTTGAGGTACAAGGCTTCACTTGGGTTGCCAAGTATATTATTCATCACAAATAGCACATATCCCCCTAACTTTAAAGAGGAGACAATAAACTACCATTTTTTTCCACTATAAAAATCATGATTTCTTGCTTGTCACCACTTGCTGTAAATCAGCTACTTTTCTAAGTAGTGATAAAAATCCCTTTGGAATGGAGTCATTGTAAATTGTGATGTACCATTGCTGACAAGAGAGATTTTTATAAAGCCCAGTTATTGTACATATACAAAACAATATCAGGGCATGAGAGAGACTTGTACACTCAAAGCTCTATTTATTTCCATGGGATCTGTGTCATATTTATGCTAATTAAAAGTTCTTTCCATTTGGAGAGAAAAAAAAGATCAAAGAATGTGCCTTCTGAACATAGTAAACATGCAAATACTTATTACCACTTTTATCAATTTCTTTTCTCTGTTGATAAATCATTCACTGTCTTTTAGTCTCAGCAAGCATCTAAAAGTGAATTAAAGCTTGAGTTGTCTGAAAAGGAAAAATTCCATGACCTTAGACAAAGCTAAGTAAGAAACAAAAAGAGACAGTGAATTTTCCTGAAAAATGGAGGGTTTAAAACAAAAGCAATACAAAAGCAAGATGGCAAGAATTCTTTCTCTACACCACTCATCACAAAGAACTATCTTACTGGCCAGTTAAAATTAATCCTTAGTAAAAAATCCTTACTAAAAATCCTTAGTCAATAGGAAAAAAAGACATTTCACAGAAGAGTCCTAGATTCATCACTGAATAATCAGAAAAGGCTATGATGCAGGGAGGAAGCAGAATGGTATAGGGATTTGCAGATATTATTGTTTTTGCTGCTTTCAAAACACTGTTAAAACAGTGTTTCAGTTAAAGCTTTCATGACACACAAAAATTTATTTTGAAAACAGTAACATTGCAAAGTTCTTACTATTGTGAAATGGAGTATTTCTTTCTATATCAATAAACAAGGATGTCACAGAGGTCTGTGATTCTGGCCCTCTGAATTTGAATTTCTGAGCCCAAGAGGCACCCAGAAGGAACAATGAGGGCTAACTGGCAGCCACCAGCCACTCCCCACAGTGAGCACTGGCTCCAGATAGCTGAGATGCATATTTAAAAAAATGCTTTCAGTGAGCCCAGACTTGCATCTTCCCATAAATAGAAAAATGCTAAATTCCTTACCTTGAAATATCTACTTTTCCTTAATTAGCAGCAGTCTTTTGATGTTCAGACTACCTGCTCCTTATTGCAAACGCGTTAAACCTGACTCCTCACATCCCTCCCCCATCTATGGGACAGTTCTCTTCCTGTTACTTGAGATGCTATCTCCTTGGCTTGAATTTCTAAAAACTTCCTATGAAATAAAACATAACTCTCAGGAGACAGGGATCAAGACCATACTCAAGAAAAAGAAATGCGAAAAAGCAAAGTGGCTGTCTGAGGAGGCTTTACAAATACCTGTGAAGAGAAGCCAAAAAGCAAAGGAGAAAAGGAAAGATATATCCATTTGAATGTAGAGTTCCAAAGGATAACAAAGAGAGATAAGAAAGCCTTCTTCAGTGATCAGTGGAAAGAAATAAAGGAAAACAATAGAATGGGAAAGACTGGAGATCTCTTCAAGAAAATGAGAGATATCAAGGGAACATTTCATGCAAAGATGGACTCATTAAAGGACAGAAATGGTAGGGACCTAACAGAAGCAGAAGATATTAAAAAGAGGTGGCAAGTTTTCTATATATAGGTCTTTAGTTTCTTTAGGTAGATATATTCCTAAGTATTTTATTCTTTACTTTGCAACAGTGAATGGAATTGTTTCCTTAATTACTCTATTTTCTCATTATTAGTGTATAGGAATGCAAGAGATTTCTGTGTGTTGATTTCATATGCTGACTTCAGGCACAGTCATCAAAAGAGTATGGTATTGGCACAAAGACAGAATTATAGATCAATGGAACAAAATAGAAAGCCCAGAGATAAATCCACGCACCTATGGACACCTGATCTTTCACAAAAGAGGCAAGAATATACAATGGCGAAAAGACAATCTTTTTAACAAGTGGTGCTGGGAAAACTGGTCAACCACTTGTAAAAGAATGAAACTAGAACACTTTCTAACACCATACACAAAAATTAACTCAAAATGAATTAAAGATTTAAACGTAAGACCAGAAACTATAAAACTCCTAGAGGAGAACATACACAAAACACTCTCTGACATAAATCACAGCAGGATCCTCTATGACCCATCTCCCAGAATATTGGAAATAAAAGCAAAAATAAATAAATGGGACCTAATTAAAATTTAAAGCTTCTGCACAACAAAGGAAACTATAAGCAAGGTGAAAAGACAGCCTTCTGAATGGGAGAAAATAATAGCAAATGAAGCAACTGACAAACAACTAATCTCAAAAATATACAGGCAACTTATGCAGCTCAATTCCAGAAAAATAAAAGACCCAGTCAAAAAATGGACCAAAGAACTAAATAGACATTTCTCCAAAAAAGACATACAGATGGCTAACAAACACGTGAAAAGATGCTCAACATCATTCATTATCAGAGAAATGCAAATCAAAACCACAATGAGGTACCATTTTACACCAGTCAGAATGGATGCTATCCAAAAGTCTACAGAGAATAAATGCTGGAGAGGGTGTGGAGAAAAGGGAACCCTCTTACACTGTTGGTCGGAATGCCAACTAGTACAGCCTTTATGGAGAACAGTATGGAGATTCCTTAAAAAACTGGAAATGGAACTGCCTTATGACCCAGCAATCCCACTGCTGGGTATACACACCAAGGAAACCAGAATTGAAAGAGACACATGTTACCCCAGTGTTCATCGCAGCACTGTTTATAATAGCCAGGACATGGAAGCAACCTAAATGTCCATCAGCAGATGAATGGATAAGAAAGCTGTGGTACATATACATAATGGAGTATTACTCAGCCATTGAAAAGAATACATTTGAATCAGTTCTAATGAGGTGGATGAAACTGGAGCCGATTATACAGAGTGGAGTAAGCCAGAAAAACAAAACACCAATACAGTATACTAACACATATATATGGAATTTAGAAAGATGGTAACGATAACCCTGTATGCGAGACAGCAAAAGAGACACAGATGTATAGAACAGTCTGTTGGACTCTGTGGGAGAGGGAGAGGNTCATTATCAGAGAAATGCAAATCAAAACCACAATGAGGTACCATTTTACACCAGTCAGAATGGATGCTATCCAAAAGTCTACAGAGAATAAATGCTGGAGAGGGTGTGGAGAAAAGGGAACCCTCTTACACTGTTGGTCGGAATGCCAACTAGTACAGCCTTTATGGAGAACAGTATGGAGATTCCTTAAAAAACTGGAAATGGAACTGCCTTATGACCCAGCAATCCCACTGCTGGGTATACACACCAAGGAAACCAGAATTGAAAGAGACACATGTTACCCCAGTGTTCATCGCAGCACTGTTTATAATAGCCAGGACATGGAAGCAACCTAAATGTCCATCAGCAGATGAATGGATAAGAAAGCTGTGGTACATATACATAATGGAGTATTACTCAGCCATTGAAAAGAATACATTTGAATCAGTTCTAATGAGGTGGATGAAACTGGAGCCGATTATACAGAGTGGAGTAAGCCAGAAAAACAAAACACCAATACAGTATACTAACACATATATATGGAATTTAGAAAGATGGTAACGATAACCCTGTATGCGAGACAGCAAAAGAGACACAGATGTATAGAACAGTCTGTTGGACTCTGTGGGAGAGGGAGAGGGTGGAATGATTTGGGAGAATGACATTGAAACATATATAATATCATATAAGAAACAAATTACTAGTCCAGGTTCGATGCAGGATACAGGATGCTTGGGGCTGGTGCACTGGAATGACCCAGAGGGATGATATGGGGAGGGTGGTGGGAGGGGGGTTCATGATGGGGAACATTTGTACACCAGTGGCAGATTCATGTTGATGTATGGCAAAACCAATATTGTAAAGTAATTAGCCTCCAGTTAAAATAAATAAATTTAAATTTAAAAAAAAAGTGGCAAGAATACATAGAAGAACTGTACAAAAAAGATCTTCACGACCCAGATAATCAAAATAGTGTGATCACTCACCTAGACCCAAACATCTGAAATGTGAAGTCAGGTGGGCCTTAGAAAGCATCACTACGATCAAAGCTAGTGGAGGTGATGGACTTCCAGTTGAGCTCTTTCAAATCCTGAAAGATGATGCTATGAAAGTGCTACACACACTATGCCAGCAGATTTTGAAAACTCAGCAGTGGCTACAGAACTGGAAAAGGATTTCTTTCCAATCCCAAAGAAAGGCAATGCCAAAGAATGCTTAAACTACCACACAATTGCACTTATCTCACACAGTAGTAAAGTAATCCTCAAAATTCCACAAGCCAGGCTTCAGCAATACATGAACCATGAAATTCCAGATCTTCAAGCTGGTTTTAGAAAAGTCAGAGGAATCAGAGATCAAATTGCCAATATCTGCTGGATCATCAAAAAAGCAAAAGAGTTCCAGAAAAACATCTATTTCTGCTTTATTGACTATGCCAAAGCCTTTGACTGTGTGGATCACAATAAACTGTGGAAAATTCTGAGAGAGATGGGAATACCAGACCACCTGACCTGCCTCTTGAGACACCTTCATGCAGATCAGGAAACAACAGTTAGAACTGGACATGGAACAACAGACTGGTTCCAAATAGGAAAAGGAGTACTTCAAGGCTACATATTGTCACCCTGCTTATTTAACTTATATACAGAGTACATCATGAGAAACAATGGGCTGGAAGAAGCAGAACTGGAATCAAGATTTCCAGGAGAAATATTAATAACCTCAAATATGCAGATGACACCACCCTTATGGCAGAAAGTGAAGAACTAAAGAGCCTCCTGATGAAAATGAAAGAGGAGAGTGAAAAAGTTGCCTTAAAGCTCAACATTCAGAAAACAAAGATCATGGCATCCTGTCCCATCACTCCATGGCAAATAGATGGGGAAACATTGGAAACAGTGGCAGACTTTACTTTTAGGGGGCTGCAAGATCACTGCAGATAGTGACTGCAGCCATGAAATTGAAAGATGCTTACTCCTTGGAAGGAAAGTTATGACCAACCTAGACAGCATATTAAAAATAGAGACATTACTTTGCCAACAAAGGTTCATCTCATCAAGGCTATGATTTCTCCAGTGGTCATGTATGGATGTGAGAGTTGGTCTATAAAGAAAGCTGAGTGCCGAAGCTTTGATGCTTTTGAACTGTGGTGTTGGAGAAGGCTCTTGAGAATTCCTTGGACTGCAAGAAGGTCCAACCATCTCCATCCTACAGAAGATCAGTCCTAGGTGTTCATTGGAAGGACTGATGTTGAAGCTGAAACTTCAATAGTTTGGCCACCTGATGCGAAAAGCTGATTCATTGGAAAATACCCTGATGCTGGGAAAGATTGAGGGCATGAGGAGAAGGGGACGACAGAGGATGAGATGGCTGAATTGCATCACCAACTCTGTGGACATGGATTTGGATGGACTCTGGGAGTTGGTGATGGACATGGAGGCATGGCATGCTGTGGTTCATGGGATCGCAAAATGCCAAATATGACTGAGTGACTGAACTGAACTGAAAAACTTCTGGGCTGTGACTACTTCTGAAGTCAACACTATGTTAATGAAACTTGGTGTGATGCTATATGAAAATAATCCTACAAAACTAAACTTCATAAGAAGAATAAAAATCCAATGGACTTTTTCATTTGCAGAAGGGGGAACTAAAATTTTTAAAAGATAAATTTAAACCCAGGAAGGAGAGAATTCCTTTTAGAACAATAATATATGACAAAAGTCTTAGTACAGAAAGGGACTACAGCTTGAGCAGCTCAACTGTGTATCTAATGTAGGAATGTCCTCTGGATCAGGGGTCTCCAGTTCCAGGGCTGTGTACTTGTACCAATCCTTGGCCTGTTAGGAGGTGAGCGGTGGGCCATTTCTGCCTCTCCCCATCAATCTTCCTGGCTCTCATTACTACCTGAACTATCCCCCTGCCACCCTCGTCATGGAAAAATTGCCTTCCATGAATCAAGTTCCTGGTGCCAAAAAGGCTGGAGACCACTGCTTTAGATCAATGCTTCAGTATACACAACCGTCATTTGAGGATGTTAAAACGTACATGTGAAAATGCAGGTTTTGGATAGAGCCTGGGAATCTGTGTTTCTAATAAGCTTCTAGATGATACCAATTATGGTCTTTTGTGGGCCTCAGTATATGCAAGAGTTGTCTAACCATTCCATTGTATGTTCCATCGCATGGCCTTGATTACTTCAAGAAGAAGCACTTTTCATTTGGAGGTCATCACACTGTTTTTCTTTTGATTAAGTCAAGTTTTGCCTCTCCATATCTTTCATCCATTGATCCTGATTCCAGCCTCCAGAATCATAATTAAATGACTAAATATAATTTATTTTTTACATGAAGATTAAATTCAAGAAATATATCCCCCTTGATTAACTTTCTTCCAAGAAGATGACATCTCTGATACAATAAGGGTTTCAAATCCTCTCTGCCATCTTGTTTGCTCTGTACTGGACATTTTTCAAGGATCATGTCCATCTAAAAGGGAGGTCCCATGGACTCAGCACTCCAGTCCAGATTGTACTGATGGTCATTATGCTTCTATCTATGATCTTATGTTTCCACAAGACATATTGACTGTGTCTAAGTTTCTATAAAACTTGTGCACTCTGACCAAAACTGGCCCTGACTTTCATGAATAATTCCCACAAAAGCAGCATCACTTAAATAAAAATAATGAAATAGCTAACCTAGTAATTCAATAATTAACCTCCTCTTTTGCAGGGGGCATGATGAACTCTCATGAAATCTTTTTTCCACTGGCTTCATCACCTGGTTCACAACCTCATTCTCTCCCTTTCCCTGTCATCATTCTCACCCTGTGGCCTCACACATCTTAAAATTATTGAACCCCAGTGACCTCCACCTCTGTGCCAACGCAACCATTTTTTGGCATATCCACACCCTAGTTGTGTCATCCCTTTAACTGCTTCTACTCAAGCTGTCAGATTCTGACCACTGCTTCACCCTGAATCCACATGCTACCCCACAATGCACACAGAATCTAATTTGTATCTTTATTGTACAAATCTCACCATGTTGTAATAGTTCATCATTCCCCTCTAATTTCAATTTCCTTTCAACTCAGTTGGTGACTTCTTGCTAAAACAGTTTGAGAAGGTTCTTGCAGTGTCATCTGCAATGCTTCCTGTGGGGTTCACACTTATTTTCCCCAATCCTAGCCCTGGAAAATCCTCATTATCTGTTTTCTCCACTCTTGTCTGTGCAAAAGTGTCTGGCTAGAGGGGGGGGAAACTTTTCAACTTAGTGATTTCATTAGAAACGCAAGTGATTCAAACTGCTTTTCACTCTGTATTTCACTCCCTATAGCAACAGATCCAAACCTTCTTCAACGTCTTGAAGTCCCTAACACTCCCTGGAATCATAAATTTTAACCGATGAACAGATGATCTCATTGACAAGTCACTGAAATGATCAAGACCACCTGGCATGTGATCTCTCAACTTCCTTGTTCTCCTAAAAGTGTCTTTATATTTTTGCATGCTTTCTAACTTCCCCAGAGGAAGACTATCCCTTTCATAAATGCTGAGGTTAAAACATCTACAAATTTCTATTTAACACCTTCTTGCCTAGAACAATGTATTGCTTTATCAGACATACATTCTGCCAGTCTTCTTGCTGCATTTATATTCTTTACCTATNTGTCTTTATATTTTTGCATGCTTTCTAACTTCCCCAGAGGAAGACTATCCCTTTCATAAATGCTGAGGTTAAAACATCTACAAATTTCTATTTAACACCTTCTTGCCTAGAACAATGTATTGCTTTATCAGACATACATTCTGCCAGTCTTCTTGCTGCATTTATATTCTTTACCTATTAACATGCTAAAATGTTTATATCCATCTTCTCTTTGGCCTTTTTTTCACTTTTAACCTTGGTGAAAAAAGCCTGTACTCCCTGCTTCAATTTTAACCTGTACTTTCTTTGTAAGCTCTTGTCATTTGATTCTCCTTTGCACCTTTCTCACTACCATCTCACCCACTGAAAGTAATGACTTGAAAGTCACCTCTGATCTAACTTAACAATATTTTGTCAGTCATGCTCCTTCTTGTTCTTTCTACAGCATTTTATGTTACTGATTCCTTGTTCTGTCTTAAAACACTATTTTTTTTTTCTGAATTCCATGATATTGTATGACTCTGGCTCTTCTGTCCCTCTGCTCCTAAGCCCAGTTAATTAAAAAAAAAAAAATCTGCCACATAGCAGATTTTTCCTATCTTTTCCAATTCTCTTTTAAGGCTCCATTTCCAGTCATCTTCTATGACTACCCATTAGTGGTCTACTACCCAGGTGATATGATGATGACAACCACATTTATATGTTTTAGCCTATATTTCTTTCTATAACTTAAGAGGCAAAAAGGAATAAATCCACTCCAATAATCTCATGTGAAAATTCTATAGGTACAACATACCCCAAATTTTTTCGATTTAGATATGACTCATAATCATTGTTATTCTATTTCCTCCTCGTCTCCCAAATCCATTATTCTATTCAATCTCTATTTCTCCATTCATTGCTTTACTCTAGGTTTTCCTTTATCAGTTCTTGAAAGGTATATCACAATAAGGGTTTCCCAAGTGGCACTAGTGGTAAAGAATGAGCCTGCCAATGCAGGAGATGCAAAAGACACAGGTTTGATTCTTGGATTGGGAAGATCCCCTGGAGGAGGAAATGGCAACCCACTCCAGTATTCTTGCCTGGAAAATTCCATAGGCAGAGGAGCCTGGCTGGCAACAGTCCATGGGGCTACAGAGAGTCAAATGCGACTGAGTGACTGAGGACACACACACACACACACACACACACACACATGACAATAAGCTCTTAACTGATTTCTGACTTTTCATCCTTTGATCCATCTTTAACATTGCTACCATTGTTATGTTTCTGTAACTCGGCTCACTTTCAGATAGATTCTACACACTGCATGTGGCACACATGATCTTTCTTGGCCTGGCACCTACCATTCAGACAGATTCCTACCTAACATTAAGTGACTTTCCAAATCCTGTATGCTTCAATTCACACTCTTAGCTTTGACTAAGAGTGTCCCCTCCTTCAAAGCTGTTGGAATAGTCAGTGCTCTTCATTTAGTTTACCCAGCTCAAATAGCAGCACATAAAAGACTAATCCTTTCCTGATTTCCGCTTCTGGGAAAAATACCAACTTTCTATAAATGCTCAGGAGCTCTATTTTGGCACTCAGTCATATACTTATTATTGTATGCACTCTTACTTTTTCTCTCCATTTAAATGGTAGTCATCCTGAGAATGATTGTACATCTTTCCATCTTGAATAATGCCAACAACATGCTCTTTTATGCCTGCTTACTAAATTAAATTGCCTTTTAGTGACATTTTATGCCCTGCATGTAAAAGCCTTAATGTAAAAAATATCCAGAAATAAAAAGTATGATTACAGTTCCACTAAAAGAAAGACAGAAGGAAGAAAGCAGAAGGAAGGGAAGCAGGAAGGAAGGAAAGTCCAGATTAAGAGTTTTGTCTATGAAATTTTCTTCTTTGGATCATTCATTGAGAAATTCCCAATATCCTATATCATATTGATAAATTTTCTAATCTAAAAAAAGAAGTTGCAGGATATAGAGTAACTTTAGATATGACATAAACAGATGCCCAACTTTGATTTCTATAATGTCTCTAAATAATTTCAGTTCAGGTTGCTGTGAATCCCAGAATTAAGAAAATCAGCCATTTTGAAGTATGATTGCTTTTTTCCAGTGCAACACTGTGGAAGTTGAATAACTTTTTCAGGTGCCACACACTAGGAATGGTACTGCTTCTACATTTAATATTGAAACATAACATCATTAAGGACAATTTCCATGCTTTATTTTCTAGAGCTATTAACAAAATGTGCAATCATGCTCAGTTGTTCAGTCATGTCCAACTCTTTGCAACCCCATGGACTGTAGCATATCAAGCTCTTCTGTCCATGAGATTTTTCAGGCACAAATATTGGAGTTGGTTGTCATCCTCTTCTCTAGGGGATATTCCTGAACCAGGGATTGAACCTGTCTCCTGCATTGGCAGGTGGATTCTTTACCACTGAGCCGCCAGGAAAGAAAAGCCATAGATATTTTTTTCTGCTTAGATCACTTTCTACTAGTCTTTTCCATTGGAGGCCTTACATACCTATTGCTGCCCTTATATAATGGAGATGGCAGCTGACTACTTCTACCCACTTCCTCCTATAATATGTTAGATATATATGCTGGTGAGCAGAACATTGCTTGAATATTCTGAGAATTTTCAACTTTCATTATAGTAAGAGGTGTGGGTGTGTGTGTGCACCCGTGTGCATACAAGTGCACATGACTACACGTGTATCAGTAGGTGGAGAATAATGAGTGTGACCTAACGATTTCTGTACTCACTGAGATAGAGAAATAAAGCTTTCCTACATGCTTACCCTCCTCCTGAACTGATTCATCTAGATGTGAGCCAGGAAGAAATCAGATAAATTATTAATAAGTTATAAATGCTCATGGGCCTTACCCTAACTGAACCTCTGAAGTGACATCTCACCTCTTTTGTTATATCCTAGTCCTTAAAAACAAGTCTCTGGGTCCTGTTCACTCTCAAGGGACATTAACACCAAGAGACTGGGACCTCTGAGAGCCATCTCAGAAGCTGCCTATCATATACACCATTCACGTTCTCACCCGCTGTTTCTGCAGATGCTATGAATGCTTTCACATCTTTCCTTTGTAGGTTGGTTCTTCCAGAGGCCCAATTCAGTCATATTTCCCCCAAGAGAGGAATGGTACTAAGTGACGTGTCAGAGCAAATTCATCCTGAATCCCTTTATAGCTGTGTGTGACAGGGCTCCACCAGCAGTGATGAGTCACCTTGACATGTGTGCCTTGAAGTACTGTCACGGGCATGGCACATCCCCTCAGTGGTCTTTTTCTCCAAAAACTTACATAAGCCCGATTCACCATAAAGGAAAAACATCAGACATATCCAAATGGAGCAGCATTCTTCATAATACCAGGCCAGTCCTCAAAACCGTCAAGGGCATCAGAAAACTAAAAAGGTCTGAGAGACTGTCTGTCAAGAATAATATAAGATGTGAAAATAATGTAATGTCTTGGATGATGTCTTGGAACAGAAGATTTTTAGATAAAAACTAAGGAAATCTGAACAAAATGGGGACTCGAGTTAAGAATAAAGTATATTGATTCATTTAAATAAAAGCTGCATGTGCATTATTAAGTATTTATTAATTAATGGAGTTTTGGCAACAAATTCTTTAGAAAGGTCTATCTTCTACCTATCCACACAGAGGCCCGAGGATATAGACACATGCATTGGTTTGCTCATATTGCAATAAGAAGCTGTAGGTGCTTTTGCATTTCGGTGGTGTCATTATTAAAAGCTTGCTGTTTTCACTCATTAAGTCATGTCTGATTCTTTGTGCCCTCATGGACTGCACCATGACATGGATCCCTGTCCTTCATTATCTCCCACAGTTTGCTCAAATTCATGTCCATTGAGTCAGTGATGCTATCTAAACCATCTCATCCTCTGAAACCCCCTTCTTTTGTCTTCAATCTTTCCCAGCCTCAAGGTCTTTTCCAACGAGTCAGCTCATCGCATCAAGTGGCCAAAGAACACTGTTCTCACATTTATAGACTGTTATGAAAATATCTAGTGTGTGAAGAACTGAAAATGTGTCCCTCTTCAGAATTCATATGTTGAAACTATACCACCAATGTGATAATATTGGGAGATGAGACCTTTGGGGAGTAATCAGTGTTGGATGTTAAAACTCGTGATATAATATCCTATGAGAAGAGTACACCAAAGAGCATGCTCACACTTTTTTCCCCAGCATGTACACAAAGAAGAGGTCATGTGAGCTTGACAGTGAAATGTAAGCCAGATACAAGCCAAGAGAAGATGCCTTAGAGGGAACTTTACCTTGGTGGCACCTTGCTCTTGGACTACCAGCCTCCAGAGTGGTGAAAATAAAATTCTGTTTACATGAATCGAGAACTTCCAGATGTTCAAGCTGGATTTAGAAAAGTCACAGGAAGCAGAAATCAAATTGCCAACATCTGTTGGATCATGGAAAAATTGGGAGAATTCCAGAAAAAAACAACTACTTCTTCATTAACTATGCTAAAGCCTTTAACTTGTGTGGATCACAGCAACTATGGAAAATTCTCAAAGAGATGGGTATACCAGAGGACCTTACCTGCCCCGTGAGAAACCTTTATGCGGGTCAAGAAGCAACAGTTAGAACCAAACATGGAGCAATGGACTGGTTCAAAATTTGGAAAGGAGTTCGACAAGACTGTATACTATCACCTTGCTTATTTAACGTATATGCGGAGTACAGCATGTGAAATGCTGGGCTGGATGAAGCACAAGCTGGAACCAAAGTAGCCAGGAGAAATATCAATAACCTTAGATAATACGAATGACACCATCCTTATAGCAGAAAGTGAAGAGGAACTGAAAAGCTTCTTTATGCAGATGAAAGAGGAGAGTGGAAAAGTGGCTTAAAACTCAACATTCAATAAACTAAGATCATGGCATATTACTTCATGGCAAAGAGAGGGAGAAACAGTGGAAACAGTGACAGACTTTATTTTGGGGGGCTCCAAAAACACTGCAGATGGTGACTGCAGCTATGAAATTAAAAAGGTGCTTGCTCCTTGGAAGAAAAGCTATGACCAACCTAGACAGTGTGTTCAAAAGCAGAGACATTATTTTGCCAACAAAGATTTGTACAGTCAAGGCCATGGTTTTTCCAATAGCCACATATCGATGTGAGAGCTGGATCATAAAGAAGGCTGAGGAACAAACAACTGATGCTTTCAAATGTGGTGTTGGAGAAGACTCTTGAGAATCCCTTGGACTACAAGGAAATGAAGCCTGTCAATCCTAAAGTAAATCATCCCTGAATATTCATTGGAAGGACTGATGTTGAAACTGAAGCTACAATACTTTGGCCACTTGTTGTGAGGAGCCAACTCATTAGAAAAGATCCTGATTCTGGAAAAGTTTGAAGGCAGGAAGAAAAGGGGATGACAGAGGATGAGATGGTTGGATGGCATCACTGACTTGATGTACATGAGTCTGAGCAAGTTCCAGGAGATGGTGAAGGACAGGGAAGCCTGGAGTGCTGCACATGGTGTCACAAAGAGCTGGACATGACTGAGGGCCTGAACTGCCTGACTGATATGTTTTAAATGCCAATATGGAAAACCAAACTAGACGTGAGTCTAGTCTTGGAACCTTTTTAACCATAAAGCATTAGTCTAACCGTTATTTGTATTTCAAACATATCCTGGTGAACCAATTGTTTTTAATGGACCTTGCATCAGATTTAATATTCCAACAGCGTGCCCCTAGTAATAGAATGTCTCAGTGAATGAATGTTAAGAAGAAAAAAGAAAGCAAGTAAGATGGACGGAGGGAAGGAGAAAGGAAGGAAGGAGGGAAAGATGAGAGGAAGAAATTGAATGATGAAACTTTTATTAACAGTACTTAAGTACCCTTGGATCTACAGATGACACACAAGCCTAATCTGTTTATGACTTCTCTTTAAACTTAACTTAATGAAAAACATTATCCCTTCCTCATTTCCCTGATTTAGGTTGGTCTCTGACTGCTATCATTATTTTTCCTTCTAGAAAACACTGATTTTCTGACAAATTGCTATTTAGATGCTTTCCATAATCTGATCTCGAATTCAGATGAAAATAGCTGAATCTTCTTTACTAAACCAAGAGTCAGCAAAACAGTTTCAAACAGCCCCTTAGAATGGGATTTGGAAAGCATTCTGACTTGCGAGTTAACACAGTTTCTGTAACGGAAGGCCATTTAAACACAGAAAACCAATGACAGGGCTGGGGAGAGAAGTGCTAAGCTCTCACCAGACATAATTCAAAGTTGAAATTACATAATTTCAAATTATATAACATTTATCCTACAGAGACAATAAATGTAAGAAACAAATCCAGTCAAAGATTGGTGGTGTGTGGTCTTCCATTTCCTCCCTTCTAACACTTAGTTCCCATCAATACTTGGAATCAAGATAATTGTTTTGCTGGCAGTAGATGCATTGGGGTGATTTAATGAACATAAAATTACAAAACATGGCAGCTTACCTTTAAACTTATGGTTTATGTTTAGACTTCAAGGTCTTGCCACTATTGTAGCCATACATTTAGTATAAGTTCTCAACTTGTGTTACCCTGACCCAGAGGCCCTGCTCCAAGGACCCCTGGCAACTTTGTCCACCACCCCCCACCACCTCCACTGCTATGCTCCCTTGCTTTATGGCCATCAGACACACTTGCGGTTACTTTATCTGTCCTTGAACCCATGATTATTTGCTTACGTCTTTCTGCACGATCACATCACCTATCGTGGAAGCTCCTTAAAAAATTTTATCTGTTTCCTTCAGTATTGTAATTCTTAGAAACCATGGTACCACAATAGAGTCTATGAATTACAATACTGAGAAAAACTGATACAATTTTTTAAGGAGCTTTCACTGTAGGCCATGTGATCATGCAGCAAGACATAAGCAAATAACCACATATCTAGTACATACATAGCAAATGTTCAAAAATGATACTCATGTAAACAAATAAATTGATCGACATATCTTTCTATCAATCTGTTGCAAGAAGAGGGTCCCCTTCCAGGGCCCAAAATTGGGCTCTTGTCTTGACACTTGGAAATGAATTGTCCAAGGAGACATGTGTCGAAAAAGCAAGAGATTTTATTGGGAAAGGGCACCCAGGAGGAGAGCAGTAGGGTAAGGGAATCCAGGAGAAGAGCTCTGCCACATGGCTGGAAGTCTTGGGTTTTATGGTGATAGGATTAGTTTCCGGGTAGTCTTTAGCCAATCATTCTGACTCAAAGTGCTTCCTGGTGGTGCAGCCTTGTTCAGCCAAGATGGATGCCAGAGACAAGGATTCTGGGAGGTGGTCGGACATGTGCTGTCTCCTTTTGACCTTTCCTGAACTCTTCTGATTGGTGGTGGCTTACTAGTTCTGTGTTCCTTACAGGGACCTCCTATTGTAAAACAGCTCATGCAAATGGTTACTATGGTGCCTGGCCAGGGTAGGCTGTTTCAATCAGTGTGCTTCCCCTAACAAATCAGTAATCAAAATAACTCACTAGAAAAAGTTCTATTCTCCATCGCTTGTAGAGTTCGAAAGGAGGAGATGTTGCTTATGTAATAAACACAGCTACATGTACAGAAATTTAATAAGCTAATAGTTAGCATTCTAAAACCATACTTTAAGGGTAGGCCACTGAAAGTACTTTATTCCTTAAAAAATTAGTTTTATAGTGTCTTTGTGGTAATCCTTATCATTCATTAAATAGCTTTGTGAACCCTCTAATTAGCTGTCACAACTTCAGTTGTCTCATTGTAAAATGAGGGAGCTGAATTAGTGATAACATGAGAGGATGTATGTGAAAACACTTCAAGGATAATAAAAATTTCTCTGCATAGGAATGCAGGAATGTGTATGAATATTATTATTACTGTTACTACTCTAAACTTCTCATCCAGACCTGCAGTCCACTGCTTGGTGGCTCTAAAGAAATGTCTGGTAATTCTAACTTACCAAACTATCAATGGTTAGTGACACTTATTCAATACACAATGGATTAATGACTAATTTATAAACCTTTTGCTGTATATTGCAATGTGCATGTTGCAGACAGTTGATAGTTCCTAGGATGACTTTAGATGGTATATTGTTGTTGTTGTTGTTGTTGTTTAGTCTCCAAGTCATTCTTTTTTGACTCCATGGACTATAGCCATCAGGCGCCTCTGTCCATGAAATTTTCCAGGCAAGAATACTGGAGTGGGTTGCTATTTCCTACTCTAAGAGATTTTCCTGACCCAGGGACTGAACCCATGTCTCCTGTGCCTCCCTCATGCCCAGGCAGATTCTTTACCACTGACTCACCTGAGTAGCCAACTTCTGGCTGCTGACTTTCCCAGACTCATGACCACATCACTCGAAGTTATACACTTGTCTTCACATCACCTCCTCTGTGTGTCTTCTGTATATGACTCTTGTCATTGAATTTAGGGTCTATCCAGGTAACACAGGATAATCTTTCGTCAAAATCCTTAACTTAGTTACATCTGCAAAACCTCTTTTTCCTAATGAGGTGATAGTCTTGAGTCCCAGGGATTGGAATGTGGATACATAAGCAGCTTTGGGCAAGAATGAGCTCTTTGTACAAAAGTTGTCTCTGCAGGAAACCCCTTTTACTCATTATTAACCTTAAACCAGGCACCCCCAGGATCTATTCATCTCTGACCCTAGCACACCTATCAAAGACATAGAAATGAAGAATAAGTCATTAAGAGCTGACTAGATCTCTTCTGTATCTTCCCTTTCAGTTATTTCTCGAACACATCGTATGAACAAAATAGCACCCAAAGAAAAATCACCCCATGACAAACCTACATATAAACCCACAGAGAGTGGGGGATGGTGATGCTTTGACTGCCCCACCCCCATCTCAATGATAGAAATGACTTCCCTATTCCCCTTTAAAAGCTTTCATGGCTGAGCAGAATCTTCAGAGGTGATTTTTGGGGACACTGAGTCCACAATTTCCCCCAGATTGCTGACATTTTGATTAAAAGCACCTGTCCTTTCTACCAGCATTTACCTCTTGAGCATTAACTTTTGGAGTGATGAGCAGCTGAACCTGATTTGGTAATCCATAGGGTCACAAAGAGCCAAACACAACTGAAGTGACAGCATGCACACAAAGCTAGTTAGTGAATTTCAAAGAAAGATTACCATAAAGATGCTGTACTGTAAAAATAATTTTTAAAGTTTTCACTTTTGTTTAACTTAAATCAACTTATTTTTGCATTTCTTTTCTCATATCTGCACATCTATAGTTACATCCTAGAAGAATTTCTCATCAGTATTTTGGGAACATTTACTGTTTTGTTTTGTTTTTAATCTTGAATTTTGTTTAGAAATAAGTAGTCATGCCATACTTCCATCTAGAATAAGCTCTGACTATGGGCCAAGCATGACTTTTTACATGCATTACCTCATTTAAGCACAATGTATATAATGGTTCAAATATGACTTGGCTACTGGACAAATTTGAATTTGGATTCAACTTTAGCATTTACACATAGAGAGTCCTTCGACAAGGCAAAGTCTTTAATACTTGTCTTCAGAAATTAAAAATTGGGAGGATCACTTGACCTTTCCACACTGGATTGTCCTAAATCCAGATACCTATGGCCTTTAAAATGGGGTGTGGATCTAGGCCCTCCACGTACACTATAGGCCGTCCACCTAGACTGTTCTTTTGGACAGAAATCTGTTTATTTAATACAATTGCCTCATTCAGAACTAGATGTTTTCCCCCATTTAACATTAGAGGGTATCTTTTAAATATGTATATACATATATATATATATAAATATGTAATGATATTCATAATAGTTAAATACTTGCTCATATTTTGGACTTCCCTCCCCCACACCTCCATCCCACCCCATCTGCATTCTTCTCCATAACACTTCTTTTCAAACAAAAGCACACAAGGAACATTATTTTGGAAAATGTTCTTTGGAACTAAAGAATGGCGAACTATACTGTCCTTAGGCACAACAAAGGTGCTCTTCACCCTAGAATAAATGCCCCTTCTGAATCAAGAGGAACCAGACATATATAAAAATACTTCCATAAAAATCTCCTACCTCAGTACTTATTGCAATGCCCCATAGACTGGGGACAGTCCAATCTCTACAAACAATTCTGTACTATTCACAAGGATGGCCAAGGCCAATTCTCAAAGGTTCACTGAGTGTGTAAATTGTGATGCAGATATAGTCTGTTTGGAAAAGACTCTTAAGAACTAAGACTCTTTATATCCATGTGCCCCTTACTAGCAAAAGAAAAAGAAGAACTAAGATGTTATGATGTCTAAATAGACAACCCACTCAACTAGTTTTCTTTTTTTTTAATATGTCAGAAACAATGGTTTGAACATTTTCAGTTGGTTTGCATGGCTTGCTGTTAACATATTCTGCAGATGGAAAGAAAGGGAAAAAGTAACTCATGATAATGGCAGAGTGTAGAATTGTGAGGAAGTCTCCCAGAGGACCCAGCCAGGATCAGCAGGAGAGCTTTATTTCACATAACGTCTTCACCCATGGCCATGAAAGGGGAACAAACAGCTCACTAATTACCTTGGTCAGAAGCATGATGCAAACACCACTAGGGGAGATGATAATAAAAAGGGGAATAGAAGTGCTTAAAACTAGATGAAAAATAGAGTGAAATGGACCTAAATATATGAGCTAATAAATCTAGAGAAAAAGATTCAAGCTCAAATATGTGTGAAAATCAGGATCTGGAAAGTGGGAAAAAATGATCTTAACATTAAGTGATTGTGTGACTAAAAGGAAAAAAGAGTATTCAGATGGTTTTGAAACCAAACTAAAAGTGGTGTGATTAAATTGTACAAGGAAAGTTTGTCCAGACTATCAGAAAAACATTTCCTAGCAGGAAACTTTATTAAGCCTGAAATAACTTCTCCAGAGAATAGAAGTCCCTTCATCTGATTATTTTAAAATGAGACTAGACAAACCACTGGGAAACAACTGGTCCGAGGTTTACTCCATCCCGATGTGGCCAGGAAAGGCAGGCGAGATGATCTAATACGTTGATCCACCATGTAGCCCTAAACTGATATTAAATATGACTAACCACTTGTTTTGTTCATATTCTCATTTGCCTCCCAAAAACTGAAATTGGCAAATATAAATGTGTAAAACTATTTAACACATGGAATGCATTAAGTGTGTGCTCCAGGAAGAGGATTTTATCAGGCACTGAGGCATAGACATCTTCACCCTCATGGCAGAGTCAACTAAATAATAAAAGATGTAGCAAAGAAAAGCCAAAATTCCCTCCTACAATACTACCATAGTGTTCTGAGTCAGGTCCAACACCTTAATGTGGTTAATGAGATGTCACATTGCCTAACAGTCACAGATTCTGAAAGCTCCCACCTTCATTTTTCTTTGACATTAACTATTGTCATTCTTGGGACTTCCTAAGAGGAGCTAGTTGTAAAGAACCCACCTGTAAGTGTAGGATATATAAGAGATATGGGTTCAACTCTTGGGTCAGGAAGATCCCCTGGAGGAGAGCATGGCAACCTATTCCAGTATTCTTGCTGGAAAATTCCATGGACAGAGGAGCCTGGTGGGTTACAGTCCATGGAGTCATGAAGAGTTTGAAACGACTTAGTATACACACACATATTGTCATTTTCATCTTCTTTTTGCCCCTCAAGTATTCAGTGCTCTCTGATCACTCACCCTGTTAACTCTACTTGGGGTACGTGCCCTCCTCCATATACTTTTTGCAAGACAGACTTCTACTGTTTATGTAGTCAACACTTCTTATGGAGAGTTTACACCAAAACTGCAAATATCAATGAGGCACAAATCTCATGCTTTTCCATAGCACCATTCTCTGATCAAAAGACTTGTCCATATTACATTGATACTATCCGCTTACTTGTCTCACTCCCTAGACAGTAGTTTATGAGGTCATGTTTCACTATTCTCTTGTCTTTTATCACTTTCTAGCTCCAGATCTGACATATACATCCTAAATAAATTTCCTGAATGCATGTAGATAAGCTATCTATTGCCACAATAGTGTCATGCAGCAAACTATCCTAAAAAATCAGTGACTTGCAACAATCACTTACTCACACTCTTGTGCCTGCTGGTCTGCGGGAAGTTGGCTGACTAAGCAGCTGGATTTGGTTAAACTTGGAACCAGGCTGCAGACTGGAACTCTGTTCCATGTGTTTCTAATTCTCCTTGGATCATTCGGTCAGCCAGGGTTTGTTCTTCTAATTGCAATGGCAGAAATGAAAGAGGAGGCATCAATGTGTAATGCCACTAAAGCCTAGATTTGGAACTGCTGCAGTTGCTTTTACTCCTATCCCATTGAACAAAGCAAGACACTGGGCAAAATCCAACATAACAGGGCAGAGAAATATACTTTATTACTGGTGAGAGAAAGTGTGAGGTCATGCAGCAAAGAGAATGATAGTGGGAAGAGTGACAGGTTGGAAGCAACAATAAAATCTTACACAATATGAATACATAGCTGTTGTAAAATTATAATTATAACCTTGGTTGAATAGCAGCTTCTTCTTCTTGACATTAATAAATTAGTGTTTGCCTAATAAAAATATGAATATTATCTTACATAGATTTATTATCTATATGTATTAAATGACTAATAAGTTATCTATAACACAAGATAGCTTGAAGTATTAATAATGTGATAAAATCTATTAATAGTCAGTGCATGGTTTTAGTTCCTTTGTGACACAAAATTCACCTGTCAATTGAATTATACTTTTGCAGAGGACAGATTATATCAGGATTGCTTTATATTATCCAGAGGAATAGAAAAAGAAAGAAATTTAGGTAATCAGTTTAGCTTTTTAGAAAACTGAACCACTAATCACCAAATTGAATATCTTTAATGTAGTCATTAGTAGGATAATTCTGGGGCTTTAAACAGTAAAGCTAAGAATACATCTGATTTATTACATCCAAGACTGTTTCATAGAAGAGACTAGATGGGACTATAATTTAATGGAAAGAGCACCGGCCCTCACTGGTTTCATTCTAGAATGAACCTATGTCTTGAATTAGAGTTACCAGAGAAACATAGAGTTTAAATACATGGTTATTGGAGACACAAGTTGAGATCATCTCCTTACTAAGTTTGTAGTCAAGATCAAGTTATTCAATCTCTCTAGTCTTAGAAGATATCAGCACAATCTACCTCTTATCATTTTGAAGGTTTAATGATAATCAATGAGAGTAAAGAGGAAGACATGTCTTCAGCATCATTTCTCTTCTAGCACTTAGTAAAGTATTTGGATAATAGTGTGTGTGTTCGGTCACTAAGTCATGTCCAACTCCTTGCGACCCCATGGAGTATGCTCACCAGGTTTCGCTGTTCATCACTATCTCCTGCAGTTTGCTCAAGTTCATGTCCATTGAGTCAGTGATGCCATCCAGCCATCTCATCCTCTGCCACTCTCTTCTACTCCTGCCCTCAATCTTTCCCAGCATCTGGGTTTTTCTTCCAGTGAGTTGGCTCTTTGCATCAGGTGGCCAAAGTATTGCAGCTTCAGCTTCAACATCAGTCCTTCCAATGAATATTCAGAGTTGATTTCCTTTAAGACTGGTTTGATATTTGTAGCTAATAGTCATTGAATATATAAATGTCTGGCTATGAAACTAGCAATTTTGCAGATTTATGGAGAAAGACAATCTTAAGGAAAATTATAGCAAAGTCACTTTATGATGTAAGAATAGAGGCATGTTTAAACAGGGCACAGAAAGCATACCATAAAGTAAAAGACTAATCAGTTCAACTACATGCATTTTGTCAAAATTACCATAGAAAGTGAAAGACAATTTAAAAGGGAAAGGAACTATTTGCAAAACAAAAATTGAGAGCACATAAAGAAGAGATAAAGAATTAAAAAAATTGTAATAACCCTAAGAGAACAATAGGAATATTTAAGCATTACTGAAGCAAAAGATAGTAAAATATTTGAACAGATATGTAACTGAAGAAGAAATGGAATTCACCCATAAAGATTTGAAAAGACACTTGTGATGAGGTGAATACAAATTAGTATCACAAGGAGTTAGGATTTTGTGCCCATCAGACACTAAATATTCTGTGAAAGTAAGTTTGCATGACAACATGGAGAAACCAGTATAATTATATACTTCTGATGAGAAAGTAAATCACTACATTTGTTTCAAAAACAAATTAGTACTTTTGAGTAACACTGAGGAAACAGATGCCCTCTGTGGCAAAGATGAGGGCATTCACCAAATATTTATCAGTGTCACCAAATTTTCTGCTGTTTTATTTTCTAGTGAACTGTGGGCAAAAGAAGCATAAACCATAGAAAATACATAACACATTATCTCTCTCTTCTCTTGGGAGAAGTCTTGGCGACCACAGCAGAGTTTACTGTGAGTGAAATGTAAAACTTACTAGTGTTAAGACTCTTATATGTTGGGGCAATAGTTGGACCACAGCATAAATCACTTGGCCTTAACTATAATATCCTAAGCTTACTAATTCCTCTTCTTAATATATTTGAGAGCAATGATTGAAATCAAGATGGCGACTTGATATTTAGTCAAAGATCTATTGGGCCAAAATGAGCATTTTTAAAAAAGTAATTAGAAGTTAATTATTGGGCTTCCCTGGTAGCTCAGCTGGCAAAGAATCTGTATGCAATGCAGGAGACCCCACTTCAATTCCTGGGAGGGGAAAATCTACTGGAGAAGAGATAGGCTATCCATTCCAGTAATCTTGGGCCTCCCTGGTGACTCAGCTGGTAAAGAATCTACCCACAACATGGGAGACCTGGGTTCAATCCGTAAGTTGAGAAGATCCCATGGCAAAGGGAATGGCTACCCACTCCAGTATTATGGCCTGGAGAATTCCAAGGATACAGCCCATAGGATCATAGAGTCAGATGCAACTGAGCTACTTTCACTTTCACTTTCAAGTGGATTATATTACATTTTATGATTTTTTTTGTTTTAGTTTTACAAGCACATTCATAAAGGCATATGCATGTACACTTCAAAATAGGTTTATAAAGAATCCCTGAATAATCACATTCACTCAGATGAAAAACATGAAAGTCAGTGTCCTACAGAACCTGTATACCCGTGCACCAAAAAGCATGTACAAGTCTTTTTCCATTGATTTTAAAAGTCAACTCTTGATGAACAAAACCCATTCACAATACAGTAGATATATATATATATATCTTAATGTATATGTATGGGATAGAATATAATCCAACCTGAAAAATTAATGAAGTATATGTAGAATTGCATCAGTAAATTATAGGATCATAAAGGCTAAAATAAATAAACAAATAAAGGATAATATATTGAGTTGGCCAAAAAGTTCATTTAGTTTTTTTCTTTAAGATGGTGCCAAAAATCTGAACGAATTTTTTGGCCAACCCAACATAAAAAATTCTTCCTATGTAAAGTATAGACTTTGAAAACCTAAATAATATGTAGTTTGGGGAATCTAACAAATCTGATAGAATCAAAGGGCAAGACGTAATGAATGCAGTGTTTAGAATTGTGCTTACCTCTGAAATTTTCTGAGTAAAGGAGAAAGAGAATGGGATAAGGCAGAGCCCCTAGGAGTATTTCAAAATGAATAGCAATCAATTATAATATACAATATTCAATAACTGTATTTTTAAAAGAACACAAATGTTTTGAATCCCAGTTTTAAAACCAATAACCACAGAAATTTGTCTCTTTGCCTTCATTTCTTCAACTGTAGAGTGGGATTAGTATTATCAACATGACAATGAATTTTATAAAACACTAGCATATACTACCTCAATACTGTTTACAAAAAAAGAAAAATACCACTTTATATAGTTCCTTTTTTCTATTAGTGGAATGATATTTCAACTTGTTTTCCGGAAATGAAGGAATTCCAATCTACTGTGTTTTTCAAGGAACAGTATTAAATTAACCAATTAATGTAAGGTGAACAAAATTACCTCTTTAAAGGATAAAAACAGAAAAGATGGCAGCAAAAATAACTTACATTGTTTAGTCTTGAGATGAAATAATTATTTTCCAGTTTTAGATATAGTGCAATTATATGCTACTTGCCTGAAACAAGAGCGAACTTGGAATATGACTATGCCTACAGTTAACTAGTCAGTCCTAAAGGAAATCAACCCTGAATATTCATTGGAAGGTCTGTTACTGAAGTTAACATTCCAATACTTTGGCCACCTAATGGGAAGAGCTTGGAAAACACCAGATGCGGGGGAAAGATCGAAGGCAAAAGGAAAAAGGGAGAGGCAGAGGATGAGATGGTTGGAGAGTACCACCAACTAAATGGACATGAATTTGAGCAAACTCTGGGAGATAGTGGAGGAGAGAGGAGCCTGGGTTTGCTGCAATCCATGGGGTTACAAAGAGTCAGATATGACTTAGCAACTGAACAACAACAACAAGAGTTTCCTTGCTACAAGCAATGAAGAAGCCAAATTAGCAAAAAGACGAACTCAGGGATGAATGGGGAAAAACCCACTTAGGAGAAAAAGAGAATGTGATATCCTGTCAGAAAAGATATGAACTTACAAGAAAAGAAAATAGTCATGAGAGTTGGGGCTGAGAAATCAAACAATGAGGAATCCAGGTAACAGTCCCAGCCATTGTGGGATACATGGTTTGATAGGAGTTCCTCCCTCTGAAATGTCTGTTCTCCATATGGGTCAGTCTCTGTTTACTTCCTCTTCTTTAAATCTACCTGGGAAATTCAAATCATTTTCAAGTTTTTTTTGAGGGCAAGTTTTGTTAGTTTGATGTTAGAGACTCATTCATCCATATCCTCCAAGGCTAATCAGACCACAATCTTTTTTCTCTTCATCATTTTGTTGAATTTTGCTATTCTTCTACTAAGTGCATTTCAACTAATTATTTACAGATTTGTCCTTCTCCACTGGTCTTTCCTCTGAAGATTTTGATTTGGTCTACCAAGGCACAGGGAGCTGTTTATTTTTTAAAACTTTCCATTTAGGATCTCTCTTTTATATAATCTGTGACCCACACTACCACACATGGATCTACCCTCTTTGTCCTGTTATATTTTCCTTGTTCATAAATCCTCTTTTTGAAGGCTAGGATAGAACTAAGGTTTCACCTAGAGCAGTCTGGCCTTTACCTCCCTTTCCATCTTATGTTTTATTACACTGTGGAACATTTTTTATTTCCATCTTCTTGATCATAAACATGCCTTATACAATCTAGCATCCACACTTCATTCATATTTATCACCACCCTGAAATGTCCTCCTTCTGCTTCCCCAATTACCTACATCTTATCTAGACTTTGGATTTTAAATAAAACCCATCCTCTCTGATAAATCATTCTCAGACAGTCATGGACCTCACTGATTTCTTCCTCCCTTCTCTGAACTTTTAATGCCCTTGTATATTTTCCTTCTAATTTGTCACTTGCCATACACTGAGATTAATTATCTGTTTTCTTCCCCCTAAAAGCATGTCTTTGATCTATCAAACTGACCTGTAGGAAAACCTTTTGCATTTCTCTAAATGCCTTGTATGGTATTTTGCACATAATACATTTCTAACAAGATGCCCATCTGTATATCTAGTTCTAAGATGAAGCAACTGGTGTCCCTCAGAACTATAAATAAAAGAATCACACAGCTGTCTGAGGTGTCAGAAAATGTTCTTTTAGCCTCTAAGTTGCCATTGAGTTGATCCTACCAAAGTTCATCTACAGCTCCCTGGGAGTTGATTTCTGCATTTACAGAATTGCAACATTCCCCACCAAAAGTTGAGACTGTTCTTGCTCCTTAATTCGATTTTTTTGTCCATCATCTTTCACTCTCATAGCCATGGATTTGTGGGTTTTGATTCTTTGTTGCATTTCTAGTTCCTCTTTAATTCTTTGGCACTACAATCTTTTGATCCCCATATGCCAATATGGATTTGACCACTGGCTTAGAACTACCATCTCAGGATGGTGAGAGATAGTGTTTGAGGTGAGGTGATATTCTAGGTTAAAAAAAAAAAAAAAAAAAGAAATTGTTGATATATACAAATTAAAGGAGTTCCCCTTTTCTCAATGTCTTTACTACAGAATTGCATATCTTGTATAAGACTATAAGGATGGTAATATTTCTCCAAATTCTGCCCAACATCTTGTAAAGCCCTTGTTGATTAATTATCATCTTAGAAAACTTCATTCTGGCCACATCTTGTCTTCCCAACGACTGACGATGAAGTGAAAACTCATGTCTCAGCTAAGCTGCATCAGATGTGATTCTATAAATAATCTGCTGATTATCTACCTACATATAACTGACCCCTTAAATCACAAGGAAGTTCTTTCCATCTAAACAGCTTACTGAGTGTTATAATTTATTCAGTGACTCACTGTGAAAAATATGGTTAACATCACATTTTGAGGATCTAATGTATGAAAGACACTATGAGATGTGCCAGGACTATAAGAATAATTGCAATCAGTCTTTGGTATTGAGGTGTTCACGAATTGCTTGGAATGAAAACCTGATAAAAAAGCTGAAAGAATGATCAAGTGTGTTAGTCACTTAATTGTGTCTGACTCTTTGGGATCCCATGGACTGCAGCTCACCAGGCTCCTCTGTTCAGGGGATTTCCCAGACAAGAATACTGGAGAGTGTTGCCATTCCCTTCTCCAGGAGATCTTCCTGACCCAGGGATCAAATCCGGGTCTCCCACATTACAGGCGGAGTCTTTATCGCCTGAGCCACACGGGAAGCCTAAAAGAATACTACATGGGGTTAATGCCATGATCAGAATAGCAACAAAAATGCACTACTATGGGAACCAAACAGTTAACATCTCACCTGCTGACTATTTCAGTATTGGTCAGTAGATAGAAGAGATAATATATGATGAATTTCATTTGAGATTCCTGCTCAAACTACACACACTTCTGAAAATAGTCCCCAGCCCTGAGGGCTTCATTCTTGCAGCCAAATATACTATGAGATTGATCTTTGTGATGGTTAATGGGGTGGGCATGTGGTCTGAGAGAATCAGCTTTGAACAGAAAGTCTAGAGTACATTACTTGTGACAGTAGATCCTTTTAGTTCAGTCATGCTAAGTCACACGTGAAACTGTAGCATTCAACTCTCGAACCCCCATGTACTGTAGCCCTCCAGGCTCCTCTGTCCATAGAATTCTCCAGGCAAGAATACTTGAGAGGGTTGTCATTTCCTACAATAGTGGATATTCCTGACCCAGGGATGAAACCTGGGTCTGTCGTGTTGCAGGCAGATTCTTTACCATCTGAGCCACCAAGGTTCATTTGTACCCACAATCTGGGTTGAAGAGAGCATCATGAAATGATGCTGAGTCATATAAGGAAGAAGCACCAAGAAACTAAACAGTCTCAAAGAATTAGAGACAAATAGGGTGTTGATACGGACTCAATGCTTATGTTTGTCTAGCAGGCACAGGTTGAAACCCAAATTCTGACTGTGATGCTCTTTCGAGATGAGCCTTTTGGGAGGCAATTAGGTTATAAATGTGGAGTTCTTGAATAAGAAGAAGATCAAGGCTTTATAAGAAGAAACACAAGAATGATAATCTCTCTCCATCATGTGAGAATACAGAAATAAAGGAGTCATCTGCAAGTCAGGAACAGGGCCCTCACCAGATGTGGAATCTGGGTACATTGATCTAGGATTTCCCACTCTAAAACTGTGAAAAATAAATGTTTGTTGTTTAAACCAATCAGCTGATAGTAATTTGTTATTTACCAAACTGACCAATATGGCTGCTTAGAATTGTGATAGCTTTTAAATGCTCAGTACAATGCTCAAACTACCGCACAACTGCATGCATCTCACATGCTAGTAAAGCAATGCTCAAAATCCTCCAAGCCAGGCTCCAACAGTACATGAACCGTGAACTTCCAAATGTTCAAGCTGGTTATAGAAAAGGCAGAGGAACCAGAGATCAAATGGCCAATATCCACTGGATCATAGAAAAAGCTAGAGAGTTCCAGAAAAACATCCATTTCTGCTTTATTGACTCTGCCAAAACCTTTGACTGTGTGGATCACAATCAGCTGTGGAAAATTCTGAAGGATATGGGAACACCAGACCACCTGACCTGCTTCATGAGAAATCTGTAGGCAGATCAGGAAGAAACAGTTAGAAGTGGACATGGAACAACAGACTGGTTCCAAATAGGAAAAGTAGTATGTTAAGGCTGTATATTGTCACTCTGCTTATTTAATTTATATGCAGGGTCAGTACAGTCGCTCAGTGACTGACTCTTTGTGACCCCATGAATCACNATGGCAGAAAGTGAAGAAGAACTAAAGAGCCTCTTGATGAAAGTGAAAGAGGAGAGTGAAAAAGTTGTCCTAAAGCTCAGCATTCAGAAGACTAATACCATGGTATCTGGTCCCATCACTTCATGGCAAATAGATGGGAAAGCAACAGAAATGGTAGCAGACTTTATTTTGGGGGGATCCAAAATCATGCTGATGGTGACTGCAGCCATGAAATTAAAAGAGTCTTGCTCCTTGGAAGGAAAGTTATGACCAAAGTAGTCAGCATATCAAAAAGCAGAGACATTCCTTTGCCAACAAAGGTCCATCTCGTCAAGGGATCGTTTTCCAATAGTCATGTATGGTTGTGAGAGTTAGACTCTAAAGAAAGTTGAGTACCGAAGAATTCATGTTTTTGAACTGTGGTGTTGGAGAAGACTCTTGAGAGTCCCTTGGACTGCAGGGAGATCCAACCAGTCCATTTTAAAGGAGATCAGTCCTGGGTGCTCATTGGAAGGACTGATGTTGAAGCTGAAACTTCAATAGTTTGGCCATCTGATGTGAAGAACTGACTCATTTGAAAAGACTCTGATGTTGGGAAAGATTGAGGGCAGGAGGAAAAGGGGACAACAGAAGGTGAAATGGTTGGATGGCATCACGAACTCAACTGACATGAATTTGGGTAAACTCCGGGAGTTGGTGATGGACAGGGAGGCCTGGCATGCTGCAGTCCGTGGGGTCACAGAGTCAGACACGGCTGAGTGACTGAACTGAACTGAACCATTTCTCACAAGTCCTAATGACATGTTCACTGCTTAGACTCTATGAAATGCCCCATAATGAAATTCTCTTTCCTTCAGTATTTCTGTTCATTGTAATTTAAAAATCAAACTATGGTCCAAAGTGTCACCAAGAGTTGGACACTCGCAAAGTGTCGGACATGACTGAGCGACTGAACTGAACTGAACTGAATGACTAAGCACACACTCAGCACATTACACAACTATGAAAGACTATGTGGAATAAAGTCATACAGAAAAAAAAAAAAAAAAAGCCTTGAGATGAATTCAGGTTACAATGGGGAGAGGAATCAAGAAGGATGTTTCAGGTCAAGAAAGAGTCTAGGATGACACCAACTGGTTAGCTGTTGGATAGACATGAATGATCATCTGGTCCTTCCCTAGATTTTCCAATCTCCTCTGAAGGGGCCTGCTATATAACAATGTGGAATTGATATAGGAAATACTAAAGTAGTTTTGTCCTCTATCTGCAATTCCACCCTGAACTAGTAGAGTTAAATTTATCATTTGATTCAAAACAATGTATAGGACTAGATGATCATATTGGTCTCTCTTCTGAAGCCCTCTTTTAGTTTTCCCCTTTGGGAACCCAATCATGTGCTGTGTGCTGTGCTTAGTCACTCAATTGTGTCCAACTCTTTGTGACCCCATTGGCTCTAGCCCACCAGGCTACTCTGTTCACAGGGATTCTCCAGGCTAGAATACAGGAGTGGGTTGCCGTGCCTTCCTCCATGAGATCTTCCTGACCCAGGGATAGAACCCAGGTCTCCTACATTGCAGGTGGGTTCTTTACTGTCTGAGACACCAGAGAAGCCCAATCATAACTATACTTATAATACTGAATATCTCCTTTGTTTTCTTTCATTTTGCATCTAAACACCTATCTACCTCCTTTCGAATATGTGGATTGAAAGTTTGCATTCATTTGCTCTCTGTTTTTCCAAAGATTAGAAATTATTGAATCAGAATTGTGTATATCCCACCCTTTTACATGGTTTAGAGTATTAAGATACAGCTTCAAACTTCAAAGTAGACCTCAGACCCAACTTTCTATTTTTCTTGTAGCTTCAACTCTTCCATTCTTTAATATATCTTAAAATTCAGGCATTTATCTTATTAGGCTCTTTTGGTAAAATGGTCAGACACGACTGAGCGACTGAACTGAACTGAACTGAGGCTCTTATTTTAGCTTTGGTACTAAATAGACACTTAATAACAGACAGTGATGTGTCTTTTTGTATCTCAGTTCCCAAATGTATAAACCCTGTGAGTAACTCATATCATCCAAAGACTGCTGTAACAGTACATTTTTCTATTCTGACCAATATTAATTATAACAGAATACAATTTTCCTTCCTCTCCCACTGTTTCTTCCATTCTACTGAGTATGTCTAACACCATATTTTAAAACCAACATTTATTAATTTTGTACTGAGAGTTAACACTGTTCCCAGCAATGAGTATTTGCTAAATTAATTAGCTTTGTAAAAACCCCTTTATCATCATTTTATACATGAGGAAACTGAGAGACAAGGAGATTAAAGGACTTTTATGGTGATCATGTAGTTAGGAAATAGATATTCAGAATTCAAATCTTAACTGTTGAGCAGTAGGGTGTATATTTCTAGCCAATTATAGCACACTGCCTCTCATGTCAACAGTTATTTTTCTTACCTGATCTATATTGCTGCAAAGATGTCATTTGCTAAAGTGAAGAATCCTGAAACAGCAGAGGAAAAGTTATAAAAGAGTATAGAAGTAGAAAATAAATGCTCACTTGTGTTCCAGTTGAGTGTGTATGGTTTTTCTTTAATTTAACAAAACAGTTGCAAGTATCTGAAGGTATTCGTCATCTTTTCCTCAATTAACAATCATGATGTACTCACAAATTTAAAGCTGCACTTTAGTGCAACTTCTTACTGACATAGAAAATGTACTGTAATTTTATTTCTTAAATTCTAATCTCATGTTTTTCCTACCAAGACTAAATATGCTTGGGGTAATAATCTCCCTCTCCAACTTTGTAAGCAAAAAAAATTTTTTAAATAAATTTTGCAAGCAGAATGTTCAGACACCCAAACTTCACAAGCTGTATATATTATGGACTTAGAAATCACATCATCTCCAGGTTGATATAACTGTACATGTCTACCTGTATTTGTACATTTTCCTAAGTTTGCTCAAATAAAAATCAGCTGTTGGAGATTTAAGATGTCTCCAGTTCTAATAGGTTTTGGTTCTTAATTTGCTTTGAATGGCACCATGTATAGAGATAGATATATCATTGCTATTGTTCAGTCACTAAGTCATGCCTTACTCTTGAGTCCCCAGGGACTGCAGCTTGCCAGGCTCCTGTGTCCTCCACTATTTCCCAGAGTTTGTTCAAATGTATGTCCATTGAGTTGATGATGCCATCTAGCCATCTCATCCTCTGTCACCCACTTCTCCTTTTGCCTTCAATCTTTCCCAGCATCAGGGTCTTTTCCAACAAGTCAGCTCTTCACATCAAGTGGCCAAAGTATTGGAACTTTAACTTCAGCATCAGTCTTTCCAGTGGATATTCAGGGTTGATTTCCTTTAGGACTGATTGATTTGATCATATATGTTGTAAAGTAAGTATTATTTTATTATAATGTTGACTTAAAATATTTATGTTAAATTGTCAGACATAAAATTCACATGTAGAAGAGTACAGTTGAATGGTGGGAAATAGAGGGTTCCTTTCCAACTGAGAGTTGCTTTACAAAGGGTATGCAAGATAAAAACATTTTAGAGATCTACTCTGCTTATAGTTGTGCTTATAATACAATCTGTACCATATACTTAGAAATTCCTTTAGAGGATAAATCTGGTGTTATTTTTTAAACACAAAAACATACTGAACTATGTTACTGTTAAATTTTTTAAACTTGGGAAGTAAGACCCAGAATAGTTAAGAGACTTTTCCAAGCACTTAATGGATCACAAAGCCAAGATAACAGCACACAGTACACAACCAAACTTATACGATGAAAACCCTGGGGTATAGTAAGAAAGCAATACATTATAAGTCCACTATTATTTCCTTGTCCAGTAAATGTCTTTCTGCACTTCTTTCTTAGCTAGAAACTAACTCAAGTTTTCAAACTAGGGCCAGAAACTGGCTGCTGCTTACATAGAAGTTAGTTAAAGGTCGTGTCAGGAACAGATGTGCAGAGAGTGATAAGAATCCAGATGATGTGCTTGACAGATAACATCTTTACTGCACCAAAAAGCTGGATAAAAGCTGGATTAAGGAAGAAAACAATTGAGTAAAATGTCCAGATGTGTGATACAGATGCCCAAATGATTAATGCTTACACAGCCAAAACTATTGAAAAGCAGTTTTTCAAGTTCTTATCCATCTGGACATTCAAAGAAAATACTAATAAACAATTGATATCTTATTGTTATTTTATCATTTTTTTCTTAAAGATATATAACCTTATACAGAAATATGATAATATATGAGTCCATGAATCAGCTGCTTTATTTACTAGGGAAAAAATGTGATTTAGAAGAACCAAATGTCCCAGAGTCCCAGTTTTGAAATATGTTGTTTCTTTCAGTGAGAGAACAAGACATGGAGAACCACCATTTCACATAGTTTTGATTACTAATATCTAGGAGAAAATTAGTCATTACTCAAGAGATGTGACCTTTGAAAACAAAATTATTTGAGAGTAGAGTCATCTTAAGAAGCTTAAATTTATACTTTGTACCAAATTCTTACATAGACCCCTCCATAGAATATCTTGATGAAGGGATTTCTCTAATAAATTAATAAGTATTTTCTGATTAATCCTTGTGGAAATTAGTATATGCATAAATCAAAATGTTATTGACTAAATTTTATTATTAACATTCAGCAACTGAAAACATTACTTCCTTAACCAGCTAGAGATGATGATAGTACTTCTTCCCATCAGTAGAATGGTCTGATCTTTAGGTACTATAGTAGCTTAAACTTTTGACGGTAAAGATGGTGAAATTTATGCAACCACTTAAAGCCTGGTTTTGGATAATTTTGGTCAAAATAGCCCTAAATCTAGTAGCAGTTACTTGATAATTCCACCACTTAAATTACTAGTCTCTGTAAGTTAGGGCCCGCCGTTAGTATCCATGTGTTACAGCCTCTGCAAAGAGTTAGATGATTACATTGGAAGGTCACTTGTGATGCTAAAGAAATTAACATGGCTAAGTCAAGAAGCGCTTTTACTAAAACAACTTATTTAAATTGGGTTTTGCTCACTTGATTTCTTTTGCTTTGTAATATAAAATAAATGCAATAACTTTAAAAGTCTTTGAAATATAGGTATTTCAAAATGTTCTTAGGCCTTCACTGTTATGGTCATCTTTATTATAAATCAGAAAAAAATCAATTATTCTTTCTTGGGAAACAAGGTAAAGGTTTAAATGTTGTTGAATATTTAATAACATTTTACAGGGTAATCAGATGGTAAATAGTCTGCCTACAGTGCAAGAAAAATCAGTTATTCTTTCTTGGGAAACAAGGTAAAGGTTTAAATGTTGTTGAATATTTAATAATATTTTACAGGGTAATCAGATGGTAAATAGTCTGCCTACAGTGCAAGAGACCTGGGTTTGATCCCTGGGTGGGGTCCTGTGGGTGAGGGAATGGCAACCCACTCCAGTATTCTTGCCCAGAAAATCCCGTGGTCAGAGGAGCTTGGTGGGCTACAGTCCATGGGGTCACAAAGAGTTGGATATGATTGAGCAACTAATATTCTCTTTATGATAAAAGAGAGCCAACAAAAATATGCAACATAACAGCAAAGTTATCTTTCCTAAATGCATATATGGACTTGTGTAGGCATTCAGTTTTAAAGCTAAACAATAACAACAACAAAAATTAAAATAAACTGGGGACAAAAAGTACATTCATTTATGAGATAGTTACTTTAATGAGTTGAACAAGTGATATAAACAGGCAAATAGAGAAGACATGCATTATAAACTATATTTACAGATAAATTACATCTTGTTTGGGGAGTAAAAGTAATAAGAAACCCTGACAGCAGCTGTAGGCTTAATGGGTTATTTGGTAGTATTTTTCTTATCCAGTATTTTTTCAGGGTTAATATATTTTAGCATCTACTGTTATTTTAGTAAAAAATAACCATAAAAACAAACTTTACTTACTATTATACAAGTATACAGAGTTTGTTTCTTTTGAACCAAACATTTTACTATATGTGTTTTTTAAATATATAAATGAAAGTGAAAGTCTCTCAGTCATGTCTGACTCTTTGTGACCCCCTTGGACTATGCAGTCCATGGAATTCTCTAGGCCAGAGAACTGGAGTGGGTTGCCTTTCCCTTCTCCAGGGGATCTTCCCAACCCAGGGATGGAACCCAGGTCTCCTGTGTTGCAGGCAGATTCTTTACCAGCTGAGTCACAGGGAAGTCCAATATATATATACACATATAGTACACATATATATTTAAAACTCTTTTCATCAAATATATTTATTTCTTCAGAAATTTTCTAAATGTTTAAAATCTCTTGGCTTCGTAAACAAATTATCCAATGAATACTGCTTGAGAGAAGCAAGAGTTCTGGCATCACATATACTGAAAAAGAAAATAATTATGTCAACTGCATTTTTAAAATTAATTTTTATCTTCATATAAAACAGTTCTTGAGTGCATTGAAACAAATTATCTCTCTTAATATTGATCAACTATTGGGGAAATAACATTATTTTCTTAAATCTAAATGTACCTTGAATTTGCCAAAGATACAAGCTTTGACCAATTTTCCAATCTTGGTTTTGAGATTTACTAATCACATTTAAATAATGGTAATAAGGGTAAGCTACATTTTGGCCCTGTTTCTCGATCTTTCAAACATATTGGAAGTTTACCTTATCTCTATGAATATTTATGTATTTATGTCTTTGGCAATCATTTCTTAAAGAATCACTGTTAAGAATTTGAAGAAACTACCATATATATCACTTCAAGTCAGTATCCAGAATGCTTTCCTTTCATTTTAATAAATTATTTTACAAATAAAACTGGAAGAACTTGAACGAAAAGCCTCAAGAGACAGGTAATTTTTATTAGGAAGAAGAAATGTGTCTAGAATTTGTTGTCATTGTTGTTTATAACAAGAAAAGAGGAAAGAAAGGAAAAAAAAAAGATGAAAGATGTTCCATGAACTTTTTTGGATAGGACATAGCAAGATATAGGAGAAAAGTAAGGAAAATCAGTTAGGTAACAGACAAGGAGAAGGATGCTGTTTCTTAATGCATCTCTTCTGATTGATGGGCTAGTGTGCTAGTAGCCGAAGCTGTGGTCCCCTCTATCAGTGAGCAGACAGACGACTTTGGCAAGGGGCCAGGGGACAACTGGAGTTACCTCATCTGGGCTTTGTAATTGGCTCCCCCACTTTCTTTAGCCTACTGTTGAAGAAATCTTCCTCCAGCTCCTTCTGATTACTTATCAAAGAGCTCTTTAGCAAAACTCTTGGCTTAAGGACTCATCCATACAAGCCTCAGTTTCTTCTTCTGTATACTGGGTGTTATAGAAACATCTAGTTCATCATAAATAATGCATGATCCCTAGCACCACCATTCACAGATTGCTTGTGAACCTGGAGAAAACAGGCCCTAGTGTACTGAAAGTAGATTATCCCACACCCCTGATCTGTTGTTTCATGAGGACTAGTTGCAGACATACTGTTCTGAGCATTTGTGAAGAACGTTCTGTCCAATCAGTAAATATTTATTTACTGATTAAATAAATGTACACACATAACACACATCTGTTAAGCTGTATAGAACTTAGATAAAATAAATGAAAGCTATAAAAACTCTGTTTTCCAAGAATTCACAATTTCAGATTGGGGAAAGATAGGCAAACAATTTAAAGATAACCTGTAATAGAAATTTAGAAAATGAAAATATACACAAATAATAATTTTGATTTGTGGAATATAGAAATGACTTGTAGACAAATTAACATTTGAATTAGATTTTAGAACAAGAATATAATCATGGCAGCCAGCAAGAAAAAGAAAATAGAACAATGTGAACAAAATCATGACAAAGCATTTTGTAACTAAGAATGATCAGAGACAGAATAAAAATATGTGAGAAGAGTGGGCAGAGATGCGACTACAAAGATTGGGCTTGGGTTCTAGAAGAAATTGACCATAGTGTTGAATCTGAACTTTATTGAATAGAATGCACAAGAAAAAAAAGTTATCATAGGCTTATAGTCTGATAAAAGTAGGATGTAACATAATGAGCTATTGAGTCCAGAACTATATTCTATGGGAAATGGATATATATTAGGGGAGAAATGAAGGAAAGTTGCAAGGAACAGAAGATACTGAGGACATGGAGACATGTCAAAAAATATCTACAATAGTTTAGGTGAGAAAAGGCAGCCCTTGAAGGGGGCAATGAAAGGAAGAATTAAAAATAAATAGTTCAAAAGATCAATCAGAAGTATGGGAATGAAGGGAATGGCTACTAACATGTAACTGAACACTTTCTTACTGTAAGGAACTAACTTAAGCAAGTATTTTATTAAAATATAGGCAGTTTTACTTTCATTCCTAATAGTAAATTGTGATTTTTTGCCTGTGATTGTGACAAGCATCAGTGATTGTAAACAGAGAAAATGAAGAAAATGAACACTATCCAAGAAAATGAACACTTTTTTTTCTCAGTTTACCATCAGTCAAATATATCACAGTTGTGTTCCACAAATCTAATTTTAGATCAGCTATGCTTTTAAAAGGAAAATATAAGTCATGAGCTTGGAATACAGACAACATTTTCTCATACATGAAATTATTTCACAAACAATAATGTGGTGTATTGTTCAGGGACAATATACAACAACAAAAATATGTTTTCATGCCAAATCAACATTGGCGTTAGTGGGAAAGAATCTGCCTGTCAAGGAGGCATAAGAAGTATGGGTTCGATTCTTGGATCCGGAGGATTCCCTTGGTATAGAAAATGGCAACATGCTCCAGGATTCTTGACTGGAAAAATTCCATGGATAGAGGAGTCTGGTGGGCTACAGTCCATGGGGCTACAAAGAGTCAGACGTGATTGAGCAACAGAACCCACGAAAAACATACAACAACAACAAAAAATGTTTATGCCAAATTGACAGATGGTATTGTAGTGTAACATTAGAAGTGTCTAATCTTAATAATACAAACACAGAAGTATGATTTTCAAAGTAACATTCTTTAATCTTCCTTCTATCGGTTGTCACCTTTTCAATGGTTTCTCCATAATGAACTTTAGCTATATTTATTTGTTCATTCAGTCAGCAAGTACTTATTGAATACCTACTGTATTTATTACATGCCTTTTGTATGCCAGGTTCCCTTTGAGACACTAACAAGAAGCCGTCGCACTCTGATGAGTCAGAAAATGTGAATCAATATTTGCAATGCTGAGTGCAATGTGCAGAATACTGGTAGGTTGGAGAGAGAAATGTCCAGGGCTGGACAGAAAGGAAGAAATGCATTCACCCTTGAGCCAGGCCTTAAATGATATTTAGGAGTAATTCAAGAAGGAGAAAGCAGAAGGAGGACTGCTTTCCCAGATAGATCTGATGAGTTCAGAGGAAGAGCAGAGAGTTCGTAGGTGGAATTAGGGGGATCAGGGAGGGAGAAGTGGCGAGATGAGCCTGGAGGTAAGAGCTAGGATTTTATTTCAAAGGTAATCACTTTGTCGGATAATTGCAAGGAAAGAGTAGAGGATATAAATCCTAACGTGATTTGTGAGTGTTTACCCATGTGTTCATGTATGTACAGCTCTCTCTCTCCACATATATATGAGTTCAGAGGAAGAGCAGAATCAGGGGTGAGTTATTATTTTAAACCGTGAAGTTATTAATGGTTAACAAAGAGAAAGTAATTTGATATCAGACATCATTGATTGATAATACCCTCAGCCTTTGGAATCTACTTCTCTGGGTATTTAGTTTATTATTCTTAATGCTTTCTTTATATGGTTGTTTTAAAGGTATTAGGTTTTCTAAAAGTTAGTTCAATAGTATATATTTTAAATAGTTTGATAATATCTGTAATTTTAAAGAAAGACTAATAATAAAATATAAAATAAAGCCTGTAAAAGAGCATGCCCTAAAATGGCTAAGTAATACATATACATTTTTAACTAAGTTGGAGTCATAACATGAATACAACTTTATTTCACTTGAATATTTTCTTGACTTCCTTACATTTGCATAAGTTTTTCCCCTTAACTTTAACTTCTTTAAAAATTTTATTGATGTATATTTGATTTACAATTTTGTGTTAGTTTCAAGTGTACAGTCAAGTGATTCAGTTATATACCTACCTATATTCATTCTTTTTTAAGACTCTTTTCTTATATAGGTTATCACAAAATACTGAGTAGATTTCCCTGTGCTAAACAGGGGGTCCTTGTTGATTATCTATCTTATATATAGTAATGTGTGTTCATTCCAGACTTCTGATTTATCCACCACATTCCCCCTTTTGTAACCATAAGTTGCTCTCAATAGCTGTAAGTCCATTTATGTTTTGTAAATAAGTTCATTTGTTTATTTTTAATTAAATTCCACATGTAAGTGATATATGATATTTGTCTATCATCATCCAACTTACTTCATTTCCTATGATAATCTCAAAGTCCAACTAGACTGCTGCAAATGGCATCATTTCACATCTTTTTATGGCCACTATATGTGTGTGTGACATCTTCTTTACTCATCCTTCTATCAGTGGGTATTTCGGTTGCTTCAATGTCCTGTCTATTGTAAATGGTGCTATAATAAACATTGAGATGCATGTATCCTTTCAGACTATGGTTTTCTCTGGGTAGGTGCTCAGGAGTGGGATTGCTGGATCACACGGTAGTTCTATTTTTAGTTTTTAAAGGAACCTCTAAATGCTTCACCATAGTAGTTGCACCAATTTACATGCCCACCAACAGTGTACGGGTGCTCCCTGATTGTGTATAGATTTGTTGATGATGGCCAGTCTGACCAGTGTGATATGATGATATCTTACTGTAGTGTTGATTTGCATTCTCTGATAAGTAGTGATATTGAGCATCTTTTCATATGCTTTTTGTCCATCTGTATGTCTTCCTCAGAGAAATGTTTATTTAGATCTTCTGCCTACTTTGTAATTGTATTGTTTGTTTTTTTGAACTAGAACTGCATGAGTTGTTTGTCTATTTTAGAATTTAATCCCTTGTTAGTTGCATCATTTGCAAATATTTTCTTCCATTCTGAGGTTTGCCTTTTTATTTTGTTTATGGTTTCCTTTGCTATGCAGAATCCAAAAGCTTAACTTGGAATGATAGCATAATTTGTTATATTAAAGCTTATTTAATCCTCTCTTTATTTTTGGACATTTAGGTTGCTGGTTGCAGACTATTTCTATAATGCCATGAAGATCATCTTGGTATATAAATGTCTGCCCCCTACCTGACAAGTTTCTTATTCTTGTTTCCTAAAAGTAGAGTTAATTAGATGGTAGAATATTAACATTTTAATGAATCTTACTTACCATTACATATTACTATGGTTAATGAAGCAATGAAAACAATATCAATTTGATAAATGTAAAATAGCATTGCCTTGCTAAAATTTACATTGATAAAGGCTAAACCTTTTTGGTTGTTGCTGAATATTAACCTTAATGCATCTTTTTTGTAAACTGCCCGAAGGCAAATTGTAACATATTCATTACAGGTTTTGACTGGGAAGTCAGATGTCATAGATCAAATCCTTGCCTTACCAGTAACTGATTCTGCAACTTTGAGCAAGTTAGTCTCTTTTTGTCTAAGGTTTGTTTTGCTATTCTTGTTTGTCTTATAATACTAGGAGAAAAGACTGAATCTACTTTGTGGGGTTGTTGAGATGATCAAAAGCTTTGATACACACAAAATACTTAGAACATGAAAGGGCACTTACTAAAAGATCAATAAAAGTTAGCTATTATTAGCTGTTTTTAATATACTTTACTTTTTCTTTAAAGAAAAACTTTTCCATTTTGATTGAAGGAGTTATTTGTGTATTACAAATAATTAAGTTCACCCCACATATCTGTTGCAAACATTTTTTTTCCTTCTAAATAATGTTACTTGAGATATGTGACAATTTTAGGTGGTTATATTTCTTAGTAAAAAGACATTGCTTTAACCTTTCATATCTTTTCTAGATCATTAATTGTCTTTATAGATACCTCTAAGCTATTTTCAAATCTTTTCCTATTTTTCCAAAAGACTGCTGTATGTAGTATACATAAAACTAACAGGCATTGTAGTGCCTTGACTTTTTGGTGAAATTATGTCTTTTGTGGAGGAGAGGGAGAATTATCTGTTTATCTTGGGGGAGGGTGAAGTTATTATTTTTTACATCAAAGAATCAGGGTCCTTTAAAGTTTACACATATTCAGTTCAGTTCAGTTCAGTCGCTCAGTCGTGCCCAACTCTTTGTGACCCCATGGACTGTAGCCTACCAGGCTCCTCCATCCATGGGATTTTCCAGGCAAGAGTACTGGAGTGGGTTGCCATTTCCTTCTGCAGAGGATCTTCCCAACCCAGGGCTCGAACCCAGGTCTCCCACAGTGTAGGCAGACGCTTCACCATCTGAGCCACATTAGACTTCCATAAAATGGAGATTTTTCTAGAAGTAACCAAATGGATGTGATTATTTCCGTTAAGACAATGATTTGCAGTGCATTGACCATATCAATGGCTTCTTATTGAAAACCTAGACCCATTCAGCAGTCTCTTTTACTCACTTGTTTTCTCTAAGCTTCTACAGTGGAGACCAAGTCTGCGGTACTACTTCAGCTCTTGCTACAGGGACTGACTAATGACTTGGCCAGGGTACAACCCTCCAGCTCCTTACCCTGCTGTTGTTCAGTCACTAAGTCATGTCCAATTCTTTGTGACCCCATGGAGCAACTGCCAGGCTTCCCTGTCCTTCACTGTCTCCCAGAGCTTGCTAAAACTCATGTCCATTGAGTCGGTGATGCCATCCAACCATCATATCCTCTGCCACCCTCTTCTCCTTTTGTCTTTAATCCTTCCCAGCATCAGGATCTTTTCTAATGCGGCTCTTCGCTTCAGGTGGCCAATGTATTAGAGCTTCAGTTTCAGCATTACCTGTTCCAGTGAATATTCAGGGTTGCTTTCATGTAGGACTTATTGAAAATTCCCACTTTTCCTTCTGGGAGAAGTGCTAGGGAAGTAACTCCCAGAGAAGTAATCGGACCAACAAAATATGGGAGTCCATGGGCTATATTCTTCATTTTGCCTAGTTGGCCTGTGAAAGAAATGCCATAGCCTGGATGATCTATAAACAACAACTGTATTTCTCTGAATTCTGGAGGCTGGAAGCTTAAGATCAGGATTCCGGTGTGGTTGCATTCTGATGAGAGCCAGAGTGAGTCTGCTGACTTCTGCCTCTGTCCTCACGTGACAGAGCGTGTAGACTGGAAAGAAAACTCTCCTGACTCTTACAAGAGCACTAATCCCATCATGGAGACTTCACTTTTATGACCTCCTTTGGTCTTTGGTCTTAATCATCTCCTAAAATCCCTTCTTCTAATGACTTCACACTGGGGAGTATAGTTTCAACATATGAATTTTGAAAGAATGCATTCACTCCACAATATTCCCCGTCCCACCACAGGCTGTCCTGAGAGATAGAGTTTCATACGGTTTCTTGGCAGATATACAAAGGAAGCCATCCCTAATTCAAGCAGGGGCCAGCTGGTAGCGTACTCTTGTTTGTTCTCTCCACTTTGTGTTCTCAGTAACTAAGTCATGTACAACTCTTTGGGACTCCATGGACTGTAGCCAGCCAGGCTTCTCTGTCCATGATGTTTTCCAGGCAAGACTACTGGAGCAGGGTACCATTTCCTTCTCCAGGGGATTCTCCCTCCTTGAGTTCCTTCTTTTTCCTCTCCTCTCTCTTCCGCTTCCCTTGGACAGCAGTCTCTAATAAAACTGTAGCACATAAATTTATATCTCAGGCTCTGCTTTCTGAAAAAAAAAAAAAGAAAAAGGATTAACAGTGGGCTATAAAAAATATCTTAGTAAAACCAGAGACAGCATTCTCAGAAAAATCCTACTTCAATTAAATTATACCTTCATGACTTTGCTGTCCAAGTCACTGTCATACTTCTTTGATGAATTCAGTATCATTTGTCGTAATACAGAACCAAGTAATATAATTAAAGTAAGCTGAGCATGTGAAAATTCAAAATCTTCATTATAAATGATATGAAGAGGTTAAATTATTAATTTTTTATGAGCTAAGTTGTCAAATATCTATTCTTATGGACTGTTAGCAAATATGCACTGCTATGTTTGGGGGCTGAGAAATTCTTCTAGGTTTTTTTTGTTCTTTTTTTTAGAAGAAAACTAAAATAACATTTGTTTTGTTTTGTTTTTCCTCACTTGGGTAACCTAAACAGTTTGGAATTGATAAGCTTATAAAAATCTTGGCAATGTAAGATAACATTAATAAGTAGTTTTAAAACAGAATTTCCCTTTGTTTTTTAACAATAGTAGAGTGATTCACTATTTTTACAATGCTTATAAAATGTGTATTATTCTTAATTTAAAGCCTAAATAAAATAGCCAGTTGGGAAAATAAATAGACATATTTTATATTTAAAAAAATTACCATAAAGAAGAAAATATTTGGCTGAAAAGTAATTATATGTACTCACATTCTATTTTGTAGCTTTAATAGAATTGCAAAGAGTCTTACCCTTGAAATTTAGACAAGTAAATTATATTCTATGTGATGACTATTTGAAAAAAAACTTGCTTTTCTTATAGCTAATGATAGTTCATAAATGAAAGTTATGAAAAGTTTGCATATTTAAGAGAACCATAATGTTTAAATCCAAGAGATCTGGACATTTCTCCATAGATAGGAACAGATTGGTAGAGCTGAAGCTTGTGAGAAACTATCGCCCAAGGCAAAAGGAATAACATTCAAAGAACTACTCATGAGCATTACAATGCTTTTATTATAATCCATGGTATTTTTCTTCTGTGGGAGGTATTGTAACATATCCATCTCCACTGCAAACACTGTTGTGTAGGAGGTGATGTGGTGTGACAACAACAACCAAAAACAAGGAGAGCGTACTCCATGATTTAGGAGCAAAGTGACAAAGGGACTTTGAAAAGTTACTTGAGTTCACTGAATCTCAGGTTACTACTTTTTAATAAAGAAATAAAACGATAACTGTGTGTGTGCTCAGTCGCTTCAGTCGTGTCTGGCTCTGTGGGACTCCACGGATCCTGTCAGGCTCCTCTGTTCATGGGATTTCCCGGGCAATAATACTGGAGTGGGTCACCATGCCCTTCTCCAGGGGATCTTCCTGACCCAGGGACAGAATCCACATCATTTGTATCTCCTGCATTGGCAGGTGGGTTCTTTACCACTAGTGCCACCTGGGAAGCCCAAACCCTGTGAAATTTTGTGAATACTTGAAAAAATTAAAAAACCAACATATTTATTAAGCTCTCATTTTATGTTGGAATAGTCGATGAATCTCAACCTTGTATCCCCCTTTGTAGTCAAGCATGAAGACGGTCTACACAATATAGCCAGGGTTTCACTCATCACTTTTAGTAAGCAAGTTTAGTCATCAAAAAGCTGAAATGAAATGACTCGAGATGATACTTTTCCTCTTTCTTCCTGGAAAGCAGCCTGGACTCTGTACATATCTGTATGGATCACTTCTTCTCTGGTCCTTGCTGCAGACACCAGTTTTGCATCAATGTAATCGAACAGCAGTTCACCCAACTGCATTGCATGCCATCTCCTTTGATCTTTGTTGCAGCGTGGCATCACCAGAGAGCCAATGTCCTGCAGGGCACCCTGGCATAAGTCAGATGCCTTAATATTTTTTTGCTGCATTTGGGCAAATGAAAGGGAAATTCCTTGACTGGATAATTCTGAGGCACATTCTAAAGAGCACTTCAGAAGTATCTGGCAGGATCCAAGCCCAGTTGAATGTGGTAGTATCAGTTCAGCTCAAGAATGTCTCCTGGCCTGGCTTTCATTTCTCCTCTCCTTTCACTTTTCCCAGTCACAGGCAAAAACAATAATAAAAAAAAACTACTTGATTCAAGTCTTTATTTTAGGCCCTTTGGAACAGTAGAATGGAGGAAATCCAGGGTGAAAAGAAGCCACTATGGAATTAATTAAAACATGTTAATAGGATAGCAACTTGCAATGTCCAAAAGAGGGGGAATACATAATTACTTTGCCAGCACAGTAAAATCAATGAAGTTAAAATTTGTTAATTTAAATATTTAAATGAAAATTCAGAAGGAACATTTAAACTTCCTAAACCTACTCCATTCTAAACAATGAAGACAATTTATGTCCAAGTGACTGTTTTTTAAGAGTGAAGGCTATCTGTTATTTTTCAATATTTTCAAATGGAATAAAGCCAGAACATTGAAGGGTTATGGAATTTCTTTGCTGCTTGGCTTGGCAGAAATTCCTATTGCAATTCAAATCCACCGAACTCTAGTTTATGCTTTATCTTTTACATAAATCATGCACAGAGTTTCAGAAAGATGTGAGCTATTGAAAAACACCGAAGCCTTTTTTCCACAAACCTTTCAACATCACAGTTGCTCTGAGCTTTTCTTCTTCTTGTTGTTGTTTCTGTTTAATTCCCTGAGGACAAGGAGATTTGAACAATTCAGATTATATTTATATAGTGCCTCATGTGTTTTCACAACAACTAATGTATTCTCTGTAACCATTTTTGCCATGTCCCATTTAAAAAAAAATCCCTTTTGATTCCCATGAGCATATGTACATAGTCACACAAAACACTTTGGAAAGCAGCATCTGAGGGTGAAGTTCATAAAATGCAGGGCACCAAAGTCAGGTATGCACTACCCCCAAGTGCCATTCACCTTGGTCTGTGATAGTGAGGCCTTCCTGGAGATGGGCAGAAGACAACACTCAAAGGCTCTCTCTCCATCCTCTCAGCATGCTTCTTCCCCTTGCTGTGTTCTACACTTCTTACAATAGAACAATAGTCACAAATCTTCATATACTATATATTATATAAGTCAGTACTCTAAGGACTTTGCAAAAATCAGCTAATGAATCTTCTTTAATGCCCTAAGAGGGTTGTAAAACTAAGACAAAGAGTGAGCAGATAACTCCCCAATGTTACACTCAATAAGTTCAGGAGCTCTTTATAATTTATACCCAAGTTGTTCAGCTCTGTGTTTAAGTTCTTAAGGACTGAAATATGTTTTCTCTTCATGTAACTAAAATCCTTGCCAGAATAAGAGAAATGTAAATGCAGAGTCAAAATCCAGTGACCATGTAGCAGATACACAGAGAAAAGGAGCTAAAGAGAAGCAACGGCCATGTGGCCACTCTTTTAAAGTAACAACAGTTCTTTGAATCACCCACAAGATTCATACATGCAAAAAAGAGTGAGAGGTAATGGAATCATGAAAATAGCATGAGAGGTTGAATTGCCAAGAGGATTGCTGATCACTATCTCAACCTATACATCTATATTTACATGTTCCATATCAGCACTTGGTTACACTACGCAAGAATTCAAAGTAATTATACCACTTATGTTATGGGAATTTATAACACATCTCCTCTCTTAAGCTCCTATTTAATATAACACACAACGATGCCTGGTCTTACTGATATGATACATTCTGATATTCTGTATGCACCTTATGCAATGAGGATTTGACTGTGCTACTACAACTGAACATTAAGAGAACTGACCAATGTAAGTTTCAGCTATAAACAAATGTATAATAAGCAAACTAGGTAAAGTCCCTCTCTATCAGTTTCCTGGAAGTGTGTGGTGAGAAATATTCAGTTGAAATGGCAGAATAAATAAATTCTTCCTTTCAAATAAGTTGTGTCTTATTAACAAGCAGTATAACGATAAAGAGACGCTTCAGATAAAGAATAAAATCATTGTTTGGGGAAAAAAACAACTTTGAAAAACTGAAAAAGTTTAATCCCGTAAGCCTTACCAACAAAAGTTAATGTGGTAAAATCAAAATAGGTCGCAATAGTGTTTGTCTACTTATAGCTCTATATCCACCATCTTATTAGTTAAGAATTCAGTTTAAAAAAGGGGTAATATTAGTCACTTGATGATTCTGCTGGGGGAAGAAATTTCATCAAAGACTTTGGCAAGTGAATGTCACTTCTGTGACTGTATTATAGATACAACTAGAAATAAAGATATAAATAAATCAAAGACATAAATAAATCAAAAATGTAGAGAAATATACACACACGTTAGTTTTTATATGTATAAAACTTTTATACGAATTAGAAATATTAAATATGTCTATAAAGTCAATTTTCATTTATTGCATATATGTTTTCTATTTTTGTTATTCTTTATATATGAATACTACTTTAAAATATATTTTGTATCTATTTAGTTCTGAGGAACTGATGCTTTTGGATTGTGGTGCAAAAGAAGACTCTTGAAAACCTCTTGGACTACAAGGCGATCAAACTAGTCAATCCTAAAGGAAATCAACCCTAAACATTCATTGGAAAGTCTGATGGTGAAGCTGAAGGTCCAATACTTCAGCCACCTGATGCAAAGAGCTGACTCATTGGAAAAGACCCTGATCCTGGGAAAGATTGAGGGCAAAGGGGGTGGCAGAGAATGAGATGGTGGGAAATCACCAAATCAATGGACATGAATCTGAGCAAGCTCCAGGAGACAGTGGAGGACAGAGGAGCCTGGCATGCTGCAATCCGTGGGGTCGCAAAGAGTCAGACACGACTTAGAGAGTAAACAGCAACAGCATCCTATTTAACTTTAAAATGCTTAAAAGTCTTTAATATATTTCTGTGTAAAATTTCTCCTCTCGTTTAAGCAGTATTTTATGACAGTATTTTTTAAGTATGCCTGTCCAACAATATAATCTCATGAGATAAACCAAAACTTAATATCCTGTTCCTTTTAAAGTAGTATATGTATGCCAAACATTGACTTACTCAATATAGACAGATACCTGAGATGTCATGCGAACAATAATAAAATCTAAATTATGTTTTGAATTTGGTCATAGAATGGTATTTTATATGTACATTTATTCTATTCATTTGACAAATATTTATTGAACACATAGTTATAAACAAGATAGTTTGGGGAAGGTTTGAGATCCAAGTAACATTTAGACACAGACCCACTGTTTAGGGTCCAAGAGAAAATAAAATACTTGTGTCCAAATAGCTATAAAATCAATTTATAAATCCTATATTTACCCTTCTTTATGTTATTGAACACCTACACTGTGATAGGCAGAGTTATATACACTATGTTTACAATAATGAAGAAGCAGTCAAAACTCCTGTTAATGGAGATGAGGTTTTTGTTGGAAGAACCAGAAAATAAACAAAATACATAAAGAAAACACATGGTAGATTAAAGTGTGATAGATAACTAGAAAATCAAGGGAGTGAAGGGAAAGTGAGTTAGAATTCTCAACGGAGTGTTAAAGGAAGCCCCTTATCTTTGAGCCACTTTATTGCTCTGGTCAGAATGAAATGTACTCTCCTGGGAAAAAAGAGGAAGCAGGGAGACTAGTTGAGGCTATATCAATAATTCAGGATATGACTGAAGATGGCTTGGATTAGAATGGTAGCTGAGAATTACTTGAATTATAGAAAAGTTTTGAAAAGGGAGCCAGCAGAGTTTATTGATTCAGTAGGAAGTATGAGAGAAAGAGGAGTCAAGGGTGACTTAGTTTTTACCTAAACAGCTGGAAAAAGAAAACAGTCATTTTTTTACTAGAGAATTTTTTAAGGTTAAAAAAAGAATAATTGAAGGGTAGAGATGTGTGGGCTCGAGGACACAGCAATACAATAAAAATCAGTGGCATTTGTTCAGAGCTAAGGCAATCAACCTACTGTTTACTAAAATGAGAAGCTGACTTAATTTAATAGGCACGAGGATGGTGAATGAAGAGATAAGCAGATTTATTTTAAGGAAGCATAAAGACAAATCACAGACTGGGAGAAAATATTTCCAAAACACATATCTGATAAAAGACTTGCATTCAATACATACAAAGAACTCTTTACATTCAGCAATCACCTAGCAAACAAACTAGCAAAAGGTTTGAACACCTCACAAAGGGGATACAGATGGCACATAAGCATATGAAAAGATTATCAACAATGTATGTCACTAGAGAATTAATTGCAAATTAAAGCAATGTGCCATTCAACTAAATTCAAAACAGAATTTGGAGTCTATCAGTGTTAGTGTGATATCTTGGATTTGCTTTATACTAAGTCAACATCATATGTCATTAGAGAATTGTAAATTAAAACAACAGTGAGATATTATTACACATCTATTAGAATCACTAAAAATTTTTAGAACTGACAGCATCAAATGCTGGCAAGAATGAAGAGCAACAAGAATTTTCAATCATTTCTGATGGGAACACAAAAATTGTAAACCCACTTTGGAAGACAATTCTTAACAAACCAAATATAGTCTTATAATAATATTCAGCATTTCTGCTTCTGTATATTTACTAAACTGAGCAGTAAACTGATGTCCACCCCAAATCCCGAACACAAATGTTAATAGCAACTTTATTCATCATTGCCAAAAACTGGAAACAATCAGGATGTCTTTCATAGATTAAGTGAATAAACTAGTTTTTGTATGTTTATGCAGCAGAGTACTGTTCAGTGATAAAAAGGAGATATCTAGAAATGAAAATACATGAAGGAAACTTAAATGCATACGGCTAAGTGCAAAAAGCCAGTCTGAAAACAATGCATACTCTATAATTCCAATAGCATGATATTCTGGAAAAGGCAAAGAAATGGAGACAGTAAAAAGAATGATGGTTTCTACAGCTTTAGGAAAAGGAAAAAGGAAAGGATAATTAAAGCCAGGAGATTTTTAGGACGCTAAAACTATTCTGTATGACACTGAATTGGTGGGAATTGCAGGGAATTATACAGCTATAAATACCCACAGAATGATGAAGTATAAAGAGTAAGCTTTGGGACTTTCCTGGTGGTCCAGTGGCTAAGACTATATGCTTCTAATAGAAGAGGCCTAGGTTCAATCCCTGGTTAAGGAACTAAATTCCATATGCTACAACTAAGAGCTTACATTTTTTAACTTAAAGATCCCACTTGCTGCAACTAATTAAATATTTTTAAAAAAAGAGTGAACCTTAATAAAAGTAGAGACATAGAAATTTGATTAACAGTGTATCAATATTGGCTGCTTAAATGCAACAATTATACTGTATGTTACAGAGAAAAATGTTAGGAGTGAGGTTACATGAGAAACCTCTATACCAGCTGCTTAGTTCTTCTACAGATTTGAGACTGCTTTAAAGAATGCTTTTGCTGTTGTTCAGTCACTCAGTTGTGTCCAACTCTTTGCCACCCCATGAACTGTAGCACACCAGGCTTCCCTGTCCATCACCAATTCCCTGAGTTTGCTCAGACTCATGTCCATTGAGTCAAAGATGGCATCTAACTGCCTCATCCTCTGTTATCTCCTTCTCCTCCTGCCTTCAATCTTTCCCAGCATTAGGATCTTTTCCAATGAGTTGTCTCTTCACATCAGGTGGCCAAAGTATTGGAGCTTCAGCTTCAACATCAGTACTTCCAATCAATATTCAGGGTTGATATCCTTTAGAATTGGCTGGTTTCATCTCCCTGCTGCTCAAGGGACTCTCAAAAGTTTCCTTTAGAACCACAGCTCGAAAGCATCAATACTTCAGCATTCAGCCTTCTGTATAGTCCAATTCTCACATAGTACTTGACTACTGGAAAAACCACAGTTTTGACTGGATGAAACTTTTTCAGTTAAATGTTGTCTCTGATTTTTAATATGTTGTGTAGGCATAAAAAATAAAATTCATTAATTTTAAGAAAATATAAGCAGGTTTTTTATGAGGATAGCCAACCAAATATTTCTAGCATTGCACGAATTTCCAAAGAAAAATGACATTTAAAAATAAATATTTGAGAGCAATTTGTGTCAAGCTATCAAAGCAGAGAAATTTTATTGAAGAAAAACTTCATCACAGAAGTCAAAAAAAAAAAAAAAAAGAAGCATAAAGTATGTCCTCTTCACTCATTTTTTTCTTTTCCCCAAAACGTGTCCAAGAATTACTTACCTGAACTGGGGAAGGACTTGTTATCTATTTCCAAGCTTTGTTCTTGATCCATTGATTGCATCCATACATCTAGGGACAGGCCTAATAATAAGTTGTGATTTCAGTAGAGGTTGGAAGTAATTTTATCTTCAGGGAAGATGAAATATTATTTTACAGATGACTTGAACAAAAAGCAAGGTGGGCTAGAAAGGAAAGTTGACAATATATGTGATAAAAGAAAAACCTAGGAATAAAATCGACCCCATGAACTGCAGCCTACCAGGCTCCTCCATCCATGGGATTCTCCAGGCAAGAATACTGCAATGGGTTGCCTTTTCATTCTCCAGGAGATCTTCCTAACCCAAGGATCGAACCCAGGTCTCCCACATTTCAGGCAGGCGCTTTAACCTCTGAGCCACCAAGGAAGCGCAGGAACAAAATAATAATCCAATCAAATGGGCTAATTGAAAACCAGTTGAAACCAAAGTCTATAGTTTTGGACTTTGTCAAGAGAGAAAGTGAAGAAGCATAGGCATTCCAAATGTCCAATGGAAGTAGGTGTAGGTGGATTAGGATGGTACGGTAAAGAGAAGAGTCACTATTTCCTGAGACACAGAAGAGAAGACATGGAGAATTTTGAAGTGGAGTGAGGTAGTTCTGATTTTGTTGTTAATTTTATTTGTAAAAGGTCACAGGCTATTGAAAGATGCTGAATTGCAGAAGGTCACAGCTTGCAGAGAGAAGAGAAAATTTAAAGTTTGTTCTGAGCGTAGTCCTTCAGCATTGAGGATCACAGTTGACTCTGAACAGCAGACCCAAGGGTAATGGAATTATTTGATTATCTCAGTAATTGTACTACTGTCTCTGCTTTTGTGTTCAAGGGCCAGGAATGAGGACATCTAAGGAAGTTACAATAGAAAGACAAACCATGAAATTACTTAAAAGGTCTTGGAAAGTTTATTAGTATGGTGACTTTGCTTCAGGAGGCTGGACAGGACAGACTGAAGAGATGGAGGGAGTGGTTGAAGTACAGAAGGCTTTGATGGAGCAAAAGTAGGTTCACCAAGAGTGGGGAAGTGGGAGAGGTGAAAAGGTGAGAGGTTGTCATTAAAAAAGGGAGTTTGTCTCTTGAATGTTGGTTAAGACCCACCAGCAGCTGGAAGTGTTAACATACATCAAGTAGGTACAACTTCATCCATGTTCTGCATCAAATGAGCCAGATTCAGAAGTATATCAGGACCTCTTTTCCAACTAGACAATAGAATGGTGTACCCAAATGTCCTGTACTATGTCTATACAAGTTTACTGGATCTTTTGGGAATCTAAGAAAGCATTAGTCTAGAGCACCCCTATTGAACCCCAACCATCTGTGACCTCTTCTGCCCAACTAGCTTTCAATCTATGTCCTTTGTTCCCATTATAGTCAGTCTCTGGAGGAACTGAGCCCTGAACCACCACCTAATTCATTCCTAATCACCTTCCAAGGGAAGATCTACTTCAATTCCCTTTCCATTACAGTGTACATAAACTCCCTGATTAACAACTAAAATGTAGATTTCACTTTGTTAATCTTTGATATCCATCGTCAGTCTTTACTGGGGAAATCTTCACATCATATGCCTTACATATGAACCACAACCAAATATAAAAAGAGTTTATCCAATCCTTCTAGACTTAATCCTTTGTATACTAAGCTCTTCCNTCCAAGAATTACTTACCTGAACTGGGGAAGGACTTGTTATCTATTTCCAAGCTTTGTTCTTGATCCATTGATTGCATCCATACATCTAGGGACAGGCCTAATAATAAGTTGTGATTTCAGTAGAGGTTGGAAGTAATTTTATCTTCAGGGAAGATGAAATATTATTTTACAGATGACTTGAACAAAAAGCAAGGTGGGCTAGAAAGGAAAGTTGACAATATATGTGATAAAAGAAAAACCTAGGAATAAAATCGACCCCATGAACTGCAGCCTACCAGGCTCCTCCATCCATGGGATTCTCCAGGCAAGAATACTGCAATGGGTTGCCTTTTCATTCTCCAGGAGATCTTCCTAACCCAAGGATCGAACCCAGGTCTCCCACATTTCAGGCAGGCGCTTTAACCTCTGAGCCACCAAGGAAGCGCAGGAACAAAATAATAATCCAATCAAATGGGCTAATTGAAAACCAGTTGAAACCAAAGTCTATAGTTTTGGACTTTGTCAAGAGAGAAAGTGAAGAAGCATAGGCATTCCAAATGTCCAATGGAAGTAGGTGTAGGTGGATTAGGATGGTACGGTAAAGAGAAGAGTCACTATTTCCTGAGACACAGAAGAGAAGACATGGAGAATTTTGAAGTGGAGTGAGGTAGTTCTGATTTTGTTGTTAATTTTATTTGTAAAAGGTCACAGGCTATTGAAAGATGCTGAATTGCAGAAGGTCACAGCTTGCAGAGAGAAGAGAAAATTTAAANAAAGAGAAGAGTCACTATTTCCTGAGACACAGAAGAGAAGACATGGAGAATTTTGAAGTGGAGTGAGGTAGTTCTGATTTTGTTGTTAATTTTATTTGTAAAAGGTCACAGGCTATTGAAAGATGCTGAATTGCAGAAGGTCACAGCTTGCAGAGAGAAGAGAAAATTTAAAGTTTGTTCTGAGCGTAGTCCTTCAGCATTGAGGATCACAGTTGACTCTGAACAGCAGACCCAAGGGTAATGGAATTATTTGATTATCTCAGTAATTGTACTACTGTCTCTGCTTTTGTGTTCAAGGGCCAGGAATGAGGACATCTAAGGAAGTTACAATAGAAAGACAAACCATGAAATTACTTAAAAGGTCTTGGAAAGTTTATTAGTATGGTGACTTTGCTTCAGGAGGCTGGACAGGACAGACTGAAGAGATGGAGGGAGTGGTTGAAGTACAGAAGGCTTTGATGGAGCAAAAGTAGGTTCACCAAGAGTGGGGAAGTGGGAGAGGTGAAAAGGTGAGAGGTTGTCATTAAAAAAGGGAGTTTGTCTCTTGAATGTTGGTTAAGACCCACCAGCAGCTGGAAGTGTTAACATACATCAAGTAGGTACAACTTCATCCATGTTCTGCATCAAATGAGCCAGATTCAGAAGTATATCAGGACCTCTTTTCCAACTAGACAATAGAATGGTGTACCCAAATGTCCTGTACTATGTCTATACAAGTTTACTGGATCTTTTGGGAATCTAAGAAAGCATTAGTCTAGAGCACCCCTATTGAACCCCAACCATCTGTGACCTCTTCTGCCCAACTAGCTTTCAATCTATGTCCTTTGTTCCCATTATAGTCAGTCTCTGGAGGAACTGAGCCCTGAACCACCACCTAATTCATTCCTAATCACCTTCCAAGGGAAGATCTACTTCAATTCCCTTTCCATTACAGTGTACATAAACTCCCTGATTAACAACTAAAATGTAGATTTCACTTTGTTAATCTTTGATATCCATCGTCAGTCTTTACTGGGGAAATCTTCACATCATATGCCTTACATATGAACCACAACCAAATATAAAAAGAGTTTATCCAATCCTTCTAGACTTAATCCTTTGTATACTAAGCTCTTCCTTGGGGAAAATTTAAGGATTTTGGCTCCTCTCTTTGGTTTATTTTTCTAAGTTTTATTCTTTGCACTAGCCACCTCTTTCTCCTGATTTCCTGGATATCTGAATGTACTGTGTAGGCCAAGGTAATACCATTTCATTATGGAAAATATTTATTGAGCACCTACTATGTTCTTGTGGGACTTCCCAAGTGGTGCTAGTGGTAAAAACAAAAACAAAAACAAAAAAAAGCCACCCACCAGTTCAGAAGATGTAAGAGATCCGGATTCAGTTCTTGGGTCAGGAAAAATCCCTTGAAAGAGAAAATGGCAACCCACTCCAGTATTCTTGCCTGGAGAATTCCCTGGACAGAGGAGCTCGGTGGGCTCCAGTCCATGGGGTCACAAAGTATCAGATATGACTGAAGTTACTTAGCAAGCACACACTCTTCTTGGCACTGGGTACTTACGGAATACACCATTTTAAAAAAGCAAACAAGCAATGTCTCCTTCCTCAATGAGCTTACATTTTGAGTGAGGAGAAGCACAAAACAATCAAGACATGTGATGGGCAATAAGTGGCAATAAGTGGGCAATAAGTGTTTTAGAGAAAAATACAGCAGGTATAAAGTTTAGAGAACTTTCTGAATGGGGAGCTATTTCTTCACGTAACATAGTCAAAGAATGTTGAAGAAACACTTGAACTAAGATCTAAAGAAAGCAAAGGAATAGCATTTTTATGTAAATCCATAACATAATTCATTATTCAAATGATTAAATGGAGGAGTCCTAAGCTATGAAATAATATAATCTGATCTGTGCCTTGAGGGGAATCAAATGACAGCAGCAGGTAAAGAAGTTTTAAAGTAAAGAGAAATAATGAATTTTGAAGTATCTCAAGTTGATGGCACAATGAGCCATGAGAAGATGGACAAGTGATGTTAATATCATCAGTCAATTTGGAAAATGCCTTGGCAGCTGATGTATTTTAGTTCATTGTATAATGAAATTCTCTGTCTTTGTCTTTTTCATCAACTTTTATTAGTGTAAATGCACATTTTAGATGAAGCTATGGAGTCAACATCAATACAATTTACTTCTAATCACCTAAAATAACTGGACCATCAACCAGTCCACTTCAGAACAACATCATTCATCTTTGGAGTAATTAGTGAGACTCTGGTCATCAGTATCATATCCAGGTGCTTGGATCATATTCTGCATAAAGTACTATATCTAATGGGTTGTCATTCACATGAAAGACTTATTGCTACTCTGAAAAAATGTGAGGTCAGAGGCAGAGATTCCAAGTTGGCTGGCTAACCCCTTGGTTAGCAAGGCAGAGCCCTCCTTCATAAGTCCCCAAGGCGCACATCTGACCATACAGACATAGAGGGAACCCCCAGGCCTACAGTGGAGTCAAAGGCTGCTTGCTGACCTTGCTCCCAGCACCCTCTGAGATCCCTTCTCTAGTATCCCTGCTGCCTTAACCTGAAAACAAGTTGACTGGGTCATCCCACATGGAAGACAGGTGTGGAGGTGGCAGGGTGTGTGCACACTGCTAGTTGAGTGTAGGAGAGCACGTGGGAGGGAGTCAGAGTGTGTAAGTTGCCTGCACCCAGCAGCCACGTTCACTGTCCACTAGCAAAGCTACACTGAGTGGAAGCCACATTTTAAAAGGCTGCTTCATACCTTATTTAAAATTACACTTACATTTTCGTATGATATATCCAGTATTTTTTCAGCAAGTCATTAGTTGAGTCAATTTATATATAAGCAGAATAATTCCTTTTTTCCTTGCCTTTGAAATCAATTAGCAGTATTAAGTTATTTATTTGAGAGAATTTCTAGTAAAAATCATGAATAATTCCATTAGATGCTCATATCCATAGCATGAAGTAGATACAGTTATAATCCTCCTTTTAAATCAAAAAGAAAAATGAAGCTGAGAGTTCAGTGATAGGCTCCAAATCACAGAGACTGTATTTGAGAGAGACAAAATTTGAATCCAGATATTGGGGATGCAGAACCCACCAAGACTAAACTAATTCTGCTGTGCACCATGCTGACCTGATCTCATAAGAGAGTGCCCAGTGCACACTGCATAAATTGTGATTAGGTATAAGTTGCAGTTAATTGTGTATTTACACCAAATTTAAAACATCAAATCCATCTATGTCAAAATGGCTTGACTCCATTGGTAACATTAGATGAGTTGAGAGATGATGTGACTTTAATGCAGAATAAATCAAATGCAACTCACCACTTCCCTTGAAAACCACAATATTTTAGTTAGTACTACTAGATCTTTAATCCAAAAGCTCCTTAACCTTGTAAGAAGTAATTTCTAGTTATAGTCCCCTCCTCATAAACCCACGATTGGCTTTCAAGATAGAAAGTCATACTTAAATAATTTTGCTGCCAATGTCTTGAAAAGAATATTGTGATAAGCATACATAGTATTCACTAGTTTCTATTTCAGTAGACATGTGGGAATCCACCAAATATTTGCTTGAAGAAAGAAGCTTTTGATATGCAACCCCTTTCCCTCAACATATTAGATTCTTGATTTAGTGCCTAAGGTAGTAAACCAGAAAGGAGTATAAAAGCAGAGAGAAAGTAAGCTCATTGTTACAAGAATTAAAAAATATATGTGTAATGCTCTTTTTACAAGGCATAAAAAATGTTCATAAAATGCATTCAATTGCCCACACTTCTCAAAGTCAGAAAAAAGTGCAACTCAGCCATATCTTTACATTTCTCGAATATATATTCTTATGGAATTTTAGTATCAAACAGAAGAAATTACATCACCTAATCCTTCCTCTCAGATTTGTATTTCTTTACCTAGTAAAATTGAAGTTATTTACAACTTTAAAACCTGAACTATTTTCGAGTCCAGCTGTTAAAGATTATATGTAAACTGCAAAACCAACTTATATTGACTTTATGTTGGCAACCAAAGTTGACAGAAACAATATAACACATTTTAGGATTTACAGTGCAAAACAAGAACTGGATTATAGTCGTACACACAGGTATAATAAATACTAATGAGTAGTCTCTCATTTTTGAACGCTTTTGCCATTTAACAATGCAATCTACCTATTTATAATTGTTTTTACAAATCATGAAGCCAAAAGAATAATTGCAAAAGCAGTTCATTTGAATTATTTGGGGCTTGGTGGTGAAAAACAAGCCTCCTATGTGTTTCAAGTAACAAAGTAAATTTTGGGTTTGAAAACCATTGGAAAGTCTGGAACATCCTGTCTTAATCGGAGCCCCAGGAACAAGTCTCATCACACGGAACTCACCCTACATGTACCAACCACTTGGCCAGTCTGGACCCCACCAAAGAGCATGTTTAATATGTTCAATAACATACTATTATAGTCTCAATCCAGGGACCTGGGACCTGAAACCATGGGAATGTTCCAAATCTAGACAGAGAATGCAATTCACTTCTAGAACCCTATCTGCTTGGGTACTTGGGATATGTAAATGTTAACTTTCCATCCCCTGGAAATAAATGTTCAGCAGGAATCCAACAACTCTAGCAAAGCTTTAAAGCATATTTCTTAACTGCCTTAAGAATCTAAGTATTACTTTATTATTGAACATAAGCTAAACAGAAATCAAGGTTGCAGGTTCCCACCAATAAACAAACAACAAAATTTGTGAAAACAATGTCTTACAATTATCTGCAACTAAAGGATATATTGGGAGTTTGAGATTGACATGCACTCACTGGTATATTTAAAATAGATAGCCAACTATATATATATATATATATATATATATATATATATATATATATA
>SJYA01000280.1:1904415-1955595 GCA_006410615.1 Neotragus moschatus
AAATGAATAAACTCAATTTTATGACTCTATAATTTATATAACTATAAATATGTCACTCAAGAAAGACATGATTGAATGATTGATATTTTGGCAATTTCTAGTACCCTTGAGTATAGATTTAAAAACATGGCTGTTCAGTTGCTAAGTCATGTCCAACTCTTTGTGACCCCAAGGGCTGCTCCTCTGTCCTCCACTATCTCCCAGAGTTTTCTCAGATTCATGTCCATTGAGTTGGTGATGCTATCTAACAATCTCATCCTCTGCTGCCTCCTTCTTTTGTCTTCAATCTTTCCCAGCATCAGGATCTTTTCTGATGAGTCGGTTCTTTGCATAAGGTGGCCAAAATGTTGAGTTTCAGCTTTAGCATTAGTCCTTTCAATGAACATTTAGGGTTGATTTCCTCTAGGATTGACTCTCAAGAATCATCTCCAGCACCACAATTCAAAAACATCAGCTCTTCAGTGCTCAGCCTTCTTTATTTTCTAACACTCACATCTCTACATGACTACTAGAAAAACCATGTTGTTCAGTTTATCAGTCATATCCAACTCTTTGTGACCCCATGGACTTCCTCGTCCACACCAAGCTTCCTTGTCCATCACCAACTTCCAGAACTTGCTCGAACTCATGTCCATTGAGTGAGTGATGCCACCAACCATCTCATCCTCTGTTGTCCCCTTCTCTTCCTGTCTTCAATCAGGAGTTTTTCTGATGAGTCAGTTCTTCAAATCAGGTGGCCAAAACATTAGCATTCCAGCTTCAGCATCAGTCCTTCCAAAGAATAGTCAAGATTGATATCCTTTAGGATTAACTGGTTTGATATTCTTGCAATCCAAGGGACTCTCAAGAGTCTTCAACACCACAGTTCAAAAGTGTCAGTTCTTCGGCACTCAGCCTTCCTTAAGGTCCAACTCTCACATCCATACATGACTACTGGAGAAACCATAGTTTTGACTAGACAGATCTTTGTCAGCAAAGTAATATCTCTGCTTTTTAAATATACTGTGTAGTTTTGTCATAGCTTTTCTTCCAAGCAGCAAGTGTCTTTTAATTTCATGGCTCAGTCACTATCCACAGTGGTTTTGGAGTCCAAGAAAATAAAGTCTGTCATTGTTTCCATTGTTTTTCCATCTATTTGCCTTGAAGTGATGAGACCAGATGTCAAGATCTTCATTTTCTGAATGTTGAGTTTCAAGTTAATTTTTTCATTCTCCTCTTTCACTTTCATGAAAAAGCTATTTAGTTCCTCTTCACTTTCTGCTATTAGAGTGGTATCATTGGCATATCTGAGTTTTTTGATATTTCTTCTGTCAATCTTGACTCGAGCTTGTGATTCATCCAAGCATTTTATATGAATTTTGCATTATGTCCTCTGCATATAAGTTAAATAAGCAAGGTGACAATATACAGCATTGCTATATTTCTTTCCCAGTTTGGTACCTGTCAGTTGTTCCACGTCTGGCTCTAACTGTTGCTTCTTGACCTGCATAAAAGATTCTCAGGCTATTTAAAAACTAATAAGGACCAATAATGTCAATTGCTGGAGAAGGCAAAAAGGTTTTGGGAGTCTAAGTAATTGCAGTGGCTTTTGACATTGGGGATGAGACCAGTAGGCACCTGTCTTATGGTCTGCTGAAGATGTCACATTCAAGACAGGCTTTGATAGTGCAGATTCATGCAGGAACTAAGGACCATAGAAATAACTGAAACAAAGTATTTAAAATTACAATAATACTCTGGAAAACTACATTCTATCTCTCAGTGAGTTACTGTTGAAACTGTAGTGAGAGCAAATGTAGCACATTTTAGATGACTTGTCAGAAAATCAAAGGATAAAACACAGTGTGCTAAAACAGCTTAATGTCTAATGGCACTAAGGAAACTGCACATTTCTGAGAAATGATGCAAAATACTGTTTAATTATAATACATTGTAAGTATAATAATAATTTGACTTGCTTTTTCTTATTAAAAAGATATTTTTAAATATCTTTTGTGATATTTTTAATTGAGTTATTTTCAGGAAAGCTCCATAAATTTAAATGAGTTACCTTGACTCTGATGGGATTACTTTAGTGACTTTTCACAAAGCTGTATAAAGACTGGAGGAAAAATGACTTTTCCCATGCTTCTTTTCAATTTATTTTCCTCAGAGATTGAGATTCTCAAAAAATTTTGAAAAATGCTCATCTGTGCTCTTACAATGGATTTTCTGTTTATTCCGTGGTCTTTAATGAAAAAAAGAATCAGCATATACTTTGGATAGAGTTCCTCACTGTATATTTTTTAATCAACAAACAAGTCAATAGTTTCAAGTACTGTAAAGAGTTTTTCTAGCACCTATTTGAGTTCACCTAAGGGGACGACAGATGATGAGATGGTTGGATGGCATCACTGGCTCGATGGACGTGAGTCTGAGTGAACTCTGGTAGTTGGTGATGGACAGGGAAGCCTGGTTTGCTGCGGTTCATGGGGTCGCAAAGAGTCGGACATGACTGAGCGACCGAACTGAGCTGAACTGAATGTTCTAAAACTTTGTCATGTCCACACTGAACTACTCAGTTAATATATTTAGTATCTTAAATGAAAACATATTTTCCAGGTTCAACAATCTTGCATATACATAGTACATCTAATGAGGAGTGAGAATTGGAGAGTAGCATTGTTGAATACTAGAGCTTGGCTAGAAGCCCATCTCTGGAACTGCCATTTATTTCAATTCCAGTGATGAAATTAGCAGTCATAAAAATGTAAATTGTATAAAATAACTTGTCTTTTCACTGAAAAGCAAAACAAGCAAATTGGTACACATAGTATGTTAAAGCTGAAACCACAATAAGCATAAATGGTATCACTAAAGATTTTATTGTCCAGGCGCTATAGATTATTTGTCACAATAGCTGAATGGGCTCATTAATGATCATCTAGCTATTAATCCCATAACAGGGAAAAAATATTGTCAAAAAGCTCATTTTCTTATCTCTGGAAAATTAATTCAATGGTCTTGGCTTCAAGCATATTAATAAAAATAACTACCACTCATTAAGTGCCAACCATTTATATCATGCTATAAATATGCCTTAGTAAGCCTTTACAACAGTGTTACAAAAAATGGCCTTATCATGCTCACTTTGCAAAGGAGGAAGCCATAGTGGAGTCATGCTAAGCAGCTGAATTCAGAGCACATACTGGTAATGTCATGGCCAAGAGCTGACACATCTGTGTGGCTCAAAGATTATGCACCAAGTCCAGATGCACCTCTTAGCCTGCACTCTACTGATACTCCAAAATGAGGACCTTTCCATTTATCTTTTCAGGATGCTGTTAATCTGTCCTCAGAATAGCATGAGCTGTCTTGCTGATCCTGTTCACGACACTGTCTTGGTGTTCACACTGTCCCCACTGTTTGCTGAACCCAGGGAAGGCAAGACATGAGCTAAGCGGCTAGAAGACTTGAGGAGCCATAGGCACTGCAGGTATACTTTTTCTCTCCAGACTGGCACAGGAGCCATAGCAGCTGTCACAGCATAATCTAGCAAACAACCTCTCTCCTGGCTGACACAGCAGCCATCGTAGACAAGTTACGCTCTCCTCTCATGGCTGGCCCAGTGGAGACACCTGTGATGCATCAGTAATGCTGCTGCTTTCTAGATGCAGCTTACAAGCGCTCACAGCACAAAGTAACCCATGACCAAGCAAGCACCTTGGGCCACACGTGCACAGTGCCATAAATGATCTCAGCTGTCACATAGGCATTATTTATAAAACATGGAGCGAGATAGCCTGAACACATCATCTTGACTAATTTGTTCTCTTCCCACATGAGTCAAAGTAGCATCAGTATTCCCAGCTAACCTCAAGACAGAAAATGTCCATACAAAATTTAAAACAAAATACATTTAAATCAGAAAGCCCATTAAAATATTATTTTAGAAAAATTAAACAGCAAATCAAGACAACCCTAAAACTGGAAAGACTTTAAAGGCTTGAAATTGTACAGGGGGAAAAAAATGCTTCTAAATCTAGGAGTGATAGTTAAAATTTTTCAGCATTAATTTGACATAGGAACCTATAAAGTAGAATGACTAAGAGATTTAAGACATTATTAGAAGTAGAGTCATTAAGCAGAGTCACTGAAGACACTACTAGAAGCCATGAAATTAAAAGACGGTTGCTCCTTGGAAGAAAAGCTATGGCAAACCTGTGTGTGTGTGTGTGTGTCAGTCACCCAGTCGTGTCTGACTCTATATGTTCCCTTGGATTGTAGCCCACCAGGCTCCTCTGTCCATGGAACTCTCCAGACAAGAATACTGGAGTGGGTTGTCATTCCCTTCTTCAGGGGATCTTCCCAACCCAAGGACTGAACTTGGGACTCCTGCGTTGGCAGGCAGATTCTTTACCATCTGAGACACCTGGGAACAGACATTACTATGCTGACAAAGGTCCATCTGGTTAAAGCTATGGTTTTTCCAGTAGCCATGTATGGATGTGAGAGTTGGAACACAGAGAAGGCTGAAGAATTGATGCTTTGGGACTCTGGTGTTGGAGAAGACTCTTGAGAGTCTCTTGGACAGGAAGGAGATCCAACTAGTCCATCCTAAAAGNTAAAGCTATGGTTTTTCCAGTAGCCATGTATGGATGTGAGAGTTGGAACACAGAGAAGGCTGAAGAATTGATGCTTTGGGACTCTGGTGTTGGAGAAGACTCTTGAGAGTCTCTTGGACAGGAAGGAGATCCAACTAGTCCATCCTAAAAGAAATCAGTCCTGAATATTCATTGGAAGGACTGATGCTAAAGCTGAAGCTCTAATACTTTGGCCACCTGATGTGAAGAGCCAACTCATTAGAAAAGTCACTGATGCTGGGAAAGACTGAAGGCAGGAGGAGAAGGAGATAACAATGGATGAGATGGTTGATGCCATCACAAACTTGATGGGCATGAGTTTGAGCAAGTTTTGGGAGTTGGTGATGGACAGGGAAGCCTGGCATGCTGCAGTCCATGGGATTGCAAAAAGTCAGACATGACTGAGTGGCTGAATAACAACAAGAAGTGGAGTAGCATAACATAATGGAAAAGTGGGTTCTTGGGCTCTGACTTGTCTATTCCCTTACTAACTGTGTAACCTTGCACATTTACTGAACCCACAAACTTCAGTTCACTCACATTTGAAACAGGAAAAATAAAAAGCACACACAATATGCCTCATAGATATGTCTTGAGGGTTTCATGAGTAGACCAAGTGCTTCTACAGAATCTCTCATATAACGTGACTTTCTATTGTCGTTATTGTTGTTTTAGTCACTAATCGAGTCTGACTCTTTGTGACCCCATGCACTGTAACCTGCCTGACGTCTCTGCCCATGGCATCTCCAGGTAAGTAGATAAGAAGGTTGCCATTTCCTTCTCCATGAGATCTTCCCTACCCAGAAATCAAACCCACGTCTCCTGCATTGGCAGGTGGATTCATTGCAGTTGAGCTACCAGGTGGTCCATTATTATTACAGGGGACTAAAAATGTAGGAAATCAGAGATACCTGCAGTAACAGGCAAGTTTGGCCTTGAAGTATAGAATGAAACAGGTCAAAGGCTAACAGAGTTTTGCCAAGAGTATGCACTGGTCATAGCAAACACCCTCTTCCAACAACACAAGAGATGCCCTACACAGGGACATCACCAGATACCAAAATCAGATTGATTATGTTCTTTGCAGCCAAAGATCAGGAATCTCTATACAGTCAGCAAAAATAAGACTGGGAGCTGACTATGGCTCAATGGTGATTGCCTCATTGCAAACTTCAAACAGAACTTGAACAAAGTAGGGAAAAGCACCAGGCCACCAGCTGCTGCTTCTGCTAAGTCATTTCCAATTTGTCTGACTCTGTGCAACTCCATAGACAGCAGCCCACCAGGCTCCCCTGTCCCTAGGATTCTCCAGGCAAGAACACTGGAGTGGGTTGACATTTCCTCCAGTGCAGAAAAGTGAAAAGTGAGAGTGAAGTCGCTCAGTCGTGTCTGACTCCTAGCCACCCCATAGACTGCAGCCAACCAGGCTCCTCTGCCCATGGGATTTTCCAGGCAAGAGTACTGGAGTGGGTTGCCATTGCCTTCTCCGATTCAGGTATGACCTAAATCAAATCCCTTATGATTATACAGTGGTAGTGACAAATAGATTTAAGGGATTATATCTGATAGACTTCTCTGATGACTCAGATGGTAAAGCATCTGTCTACAATGTGGGAGATCCGGGTTTGAGCCCTGGGTTGGGAAGATCCCTTGGAGAAGGAAATGGCAATCCCCTCCAGTACTATTGCTTGGAAAATCCCATGGACAGAGGAGCCTGGTAGGCTACAGTCTATGGGGTCGCAAAGAGTCAGCCACTATTGAGCAACTTCACTTTCATTTTCTTTCTTTCATCTGATAGACAGAGTGCCTGAAGAACTATGGACAGAGATTCATAACATTGTACAGGAGGTGGTGATCAAAACTATTACCAAGAAAAAGAAATTCCAAAAGGCAAAATGGTTGTCTGAGGAGGCCTTATAAACAGTTGAGAAAAGAAGAGAAGCAAAAGGCAAAGGAGAAAAGGAAAGATATATCCATCTGAAAGCAGAGTTCCAATGACTAGCAAGGAAAGATAAGAAACCCTTCTTCAGTAATCAATGCAAAGTAATAGAGGAAAACAATAGAATGGGAAAGACTAGAGATCTCTTCAAGAAAATTAGAGATACCAAGGGAACATTAAAGGACAGAAACAGTATGGAACTAACAGAAGCAGAAAATATTAAGAAGAGGTGCCAAGAATAAACAGAAGAACTATACAGAAAAGATCTTAATGACCCAGATAACCATAACGGTATGATCACTCACCTAGAGCCAGAAATCCTGTAGTGCAAAGGTAAGTGGACCTTAGGAAGTATCAGGATGAATAAAGATGGTGGAGGTGATGGAATTCCAGCTGAGCTATTTCAGATGCTTAAAGATGATGCTGTGAAAATGCTACATTCAATATGCCAGCAGATTTGGAGAACTCAGCAGTGGCCACAGGCCTAGAAAAAGTCAGTCTTCTTCCAATCCCAAAGAAAGTCAATGCCAAAAAATGCTCAAACTACCACACAATTGCACTCATCTCACACACTAGCAAAGTAACACTGAAAATTCTCCAAGCTAGGCTTCAACAGTTTGTGAACTGAGAACTTCCAGATGTTCAGGCTGGATTTAGAAAAGGCAATGGAAGCAGAAATCAAATTGCCAACATCCATTGGATCATCGAAAATCAAGAGAATTCCAGAAAAAACATCTCCTTCTGCTTCATTGACTATGCTAAAGCCTTTGACTTTGTGGATCACAAAAAAATGGTGGAAAATTCTTCAAGCAATGGGAATAACAGACCACCTTACCTGTCTCCTCAGAAATGGTTATGTAGGTCAAGAAGCAACAATTATAACCAGATATGAAACAATGAACTGGTTCCAAATTGGGAAATGGGTACATTAAAGCTACATACTGTCACCCTGCTTATTTAACTTCTTTGCAGAGTACATTATGAGAAATACCGAACTGAATAAAGCACAAGCTAGAATTAAGATTGCCAGGAGAAACATCAATAACCTCAGATATGCTGATGACACCACCCTTAAGGCAGAAAGTGAACTAAATAACTCGTGATGAAAATAAAAGAGGAGAGTGGAAAAGCTGGCTTAAAATTCAACATTCAAAAAACTAAGTACATGGCATCCAGTCCGATCACTTCATGGCAAATAGATGGGAAAACAATGGAAACAGTGATGGACTTTATTTTCTTGGGCTCCAAAATCACTTCAGATGCTAACTACACCCATGAAATTAAAGGACGCTTGCTCCTTGGAAGAAAAGCTATGACAAATGTAAACAGCATATTAAAAAGCAGAGATATTACTTTGCCAATAAAGGTCTGTCTATTCAAAGCTATGGTTTTTTTCATTAGTCAGATATGGATGTGAGATTTGGACCATTAGAAGGCTGAGCACCAAAGAATTGATGCTTTTGAAGCATCAATTGTTGGAGAAGCATCAATTGTTGAAGAAGTGTTCCAGAAGACTCTTGAGAGTCCCTTGGACAGCAAGGAGATCAAACCAGTCCATCCTAAAGGAAATTAGTCTTGAATATTCATTGAAGGACTGATGCTGAACCTGAAGCTCCAATACTTTGGCCACCTGATGTGAAGAACTGACTCATCAGACAAGCCCCTGAGGCTGGGAATGATTGAAGGCAGGAGCAAAAGTGGGCGACAGAGGATGAGATGGTTGGATGGCATCACCAATTCAAAGCACATGAGTTTGAGCAAGCTCTGGAGCTGGTGATGGACAGGGAGGCCTGGCGTGCCTCAGTCCATGGGGTCACAAAGAGTTGGACATCACTGAGCAACTGAACTGACTGAAAAATACTTGTAAAACAAAATTAGAGATTAAGCTGTAAGAGCTTTAATAAATACTTAAAATAGAATAATGAGAAAGGCACAGTAAGTAAATGTAACATCAATTCTAATATGAATATGCACACCTAAAGTTAGTAACACTAAGCCTATTAGCATAAATTCTCTATCTCCCTTCCTTACTAAATATGTTTCAGGATTGCCATCTCAACAACTTTCCATGCAATATCTGAAAATTTATTATGCCTGCTAGTGGATAAAATAGATACTGATATAAAGAGGCATTTCTTCACCCCCCCCTTTTTTCCCCTTTTAATTGATGATTCAATATCTTTCCAAATAAATTATTCAAAATAATCTCCCTAACCCCTCAATTTCATTCCCAAGTCCTCTTTTTCTGATGCTTGTCACAATCCCAGAGATTCAAAGAAATGTAAGGGTTTAATAAGGAAAATAAATATTTAGGTTAAGTGAGTACCATGTATATTATGTTACAAATATGTTTTAGCAAGCCTTTACAACCCTGAAAGACAGGTCTTATCATGCAGATTAAGAACTTTGCAGATGGGCAACTGTCTGGTATGTGGCAATGCCCTCACAGAAGTGGAGCATTTAAGTGGTGGATGGGGGGTCGGGGTGTCTTTGGACACAGATGGACTATTGCCATGTAGAGTAGTCTTAGCTGTACCATTTGCTAGCTCAGGCAAATCCCTCAATCTCTGTGTGTCTCTTTTATCTCTAAAATCCAAGCGGACTTTGGCCCCACCTATGGAGTACAATGACTTCCTCTAAAAAGGTGCAGTAACTAACTTTCTCACTTCAAGCTAACAAAATTAGAGCTGTATTCCAAGATACAAGTATACTTCCCACCCAAACTTCATTGATAAATACCACAATTTTTTTCTGTATCATCTGCTTGAGTTTCCTTCTGGTTTTAGCTAATATAAATATAGGATACTCAATTAAATTTGAATTTCATATAAATAATATTTTATGGTATCATATCCCAAATATTGCAAGAGACATACTTATATTTTTAAAAAATTATTTGAAATTCAATTTAACTGAGCATTTTGTATTTTATTTGTCAATTCTCTATTCTTTTTCTAACTTTTCCAAACAAGAATAATTAGAAATTTGGGGCTTATTATTTTTTAAATTTGGGATCAAATAATATAGAAAATTCTACTGTTATAAAGTCAAATGTTACATAAAAACACTATATTTTGTAAAAATGACTCCAAACTTCATATAGTAAAATTTTATTTATCAAAGTGTACAAAGAATACCATTTCTCCTTTCCTCTCCCTAGCAAAAAGGAAATACTTTAAAGTGTTAACGAATACAAAACATTTTTAAGTAACTTTCAAGTAATTGATCATGAAAACTGTTTTTCTTTTCACAGAACACACAAGGTTGGTTTGCCAAATTATTTTATTTCATGTCTGAGGAATTTTTGAGCATAGATAAATGATAGGTTTTGATAGCACATAGTCAACAACAGGGAAGCAGTCCTGCCAAAGAAGTAACATTTCTCATGGCATTTGAGTACTTGAACTGTTTTTTCTAAAAAGTAGTTCCATTTTGGAAGTTTATGTGTCTTAAAAGCAGCAAAATGCAGAAATTATCTCCAAAGATCTCAAGTCAACGATTAAACTATTCACAGAGTTTTATTAGTTATTTAATGTTATAAACAAAATGTTTATTGCTAGATAACTACCTTGGAAGGTAGAAGTGGAATTAGTAAATCTTGAAGGACATTACCCTTCTAGGAAAAGGGGAAAATCACATAAAAGTTATATATCTTGGTGTGCCCTCAGAGCAGTACTCAAATGAATGCTTTACTGTTTTTATTTTTCAAATTTTATTAAAATATACTTGACTTACAATATTGTGTTAGCTTCAGGTGTATAGCAAAGTGATTCAGTTATTCATATATATGTATATTTCAGGTTATTTTTCATTAGTTTATTATAAAATATTGAATATAGTTTCCTGTGCTATACACTAAATCCTTATTTCTTATCTATTTTTGTATATGTAGTGTATACCTGTTAATTTATTTTGCTTTGCTACCTTGATTTTTTTGACATTTATTTTCTTTTTGCATTAGACACACTAAAAGAAAACATATTTTTAGGCTCAAATGAATTGTTAAGTTAGGAACAAAAGCTTACTGACTCTTGGATTCCAAAAGCATATCATGTGGGGATTTTAGAAATGATTCAGTTAATTTTCCAGAGTCTGTGATACCATTCAACTCCAGGAATACATTAACATGTCAGAAAGAAAAAAAAAAAAAAAAAAAGGCTTTAAAATTAATTGGACAAAGCAAAATTTTCGAGAAATAATTTGGAAAGAACTTTTTAAATATCAAGAGAGGAGACAGAATTCCTTCTTTTAAAACTCTTGAGGATTCCAAATGAAATGAAAACAGTCCACATTAAAAGAGAGCTTACATATACCCATTGAGGAGCAGAAGTCAACCAAACCACCATGAGACTGAGCATCAAGAATTAAGGTCTGCTGCTGCCCCTGCTAAGTCACTTCAGTCGTGTCCGACTCTGTGTGACCCCATAGACGGTAGCCAACCAGGCTCCCTCGTCCCTGGGATTCTCCAGGCAAGAACACTGGAGTGGGTTGCCGTTTCCTTCTCCAATGCATGAAAGTGAAAAATGAAAGGGAAGTTGCTCACTCATGTCAGACTCTTAGTGACCCCATGGACTGCAGCCTACCAGGCTCCTCTGTCCACAGGATTCGCCAGGCAAGAGTACTGGAGTGGAGTGCCAGGTCACGCAAAAGACTAAGATTAAGGACTGAGGGACTTACCACACAACATGACCAACTTCAGTGAAGCGTGAGGCTTACAGTATGCATTAGAGACATCACTTTGTTGACAAAGACCCATAGAGTCAATGCTGTGGCTTTTTCAGTAGTCATACATGAATGTGAGATTTGATCCATAAAGACTGGTCACCAAAGAACTGATGCTTTTGAATTGTGGTACTGGAGAACTCTTGAGAGTCTCTTGGACTGAAAGGAGATCAAGCCAGTCAATCCTAAAGGAAATCAACCTTGAATATTAACTGGAAGCACTGGTGCTGAAGATGAATCTCCAAGAATTTGACCACCTGATGCAAAGAGTTGACTCATTGGAAAAGTCCTTGATGCTGGTCAAGACTGAAGGCAAAAGAAGTGGGTGGCAAAGTTTTGAGGTGGTTAGATAGCAGACCCAATGGACATAAATCTGAGCAAATTTCAGGATATAGTAGAGGACAGAGGAACCTGGCTTGCTATAGTCCATGGGTGGCAAAGACTTGGATTCAGTGGCTGAACAATAACAGCAGAAACGTAAAAAGGCAGAGGCAGTTTGGAGAACTTCAATCAGAAATATTTGAGATTTGAATCAGGAAAGACACTATGGTCCAGGCTGACATACTGACACAGGAAGACATCCAGAGATAAAGGGGGCCAAAAACTGGGTATTTTGACCCTTTTCTTGATTTCTCTTCTATCATATGACTATGACTTCCAAATTCTCCCCATTATTATCCCATGAAGCAGAAGATATTAAGAAGAGGTGGCAAGAAAACACAGAAGAACTGTACAAAAAAGATCTTCATGACCTGAATAATCACGATGGTGTGATCACTCATCTAGAGCCAGACATCCTGGAATGTGAAGTCAAGTGAGCCTTAGAAAGCATCACTACAAACAAACTAGTGGNGAGGATAAGATGGCTGGATGGCATCACTGACTCGATGGACATGAGTCTGAGTGAACTCCGGGAGTTGGTATTCATGAGGTCGCAAAGAGTCAAACACGACTGAGCAACTGAACTGATTATCCCATGGAGTGAAGCCAGGTAAGATATAACCTCCAAGACAACATGAAACATACGTATTTTTTTATAGTTGAATGTGAACATGTTTTATTTGTGCCTTTTCCATTGTTATCTCCCCTAATTCTCATAGCCACCATGAAAGGCAAGACTTATAGTTTGAGCTGAGCCAAATATGGATGTCCATTTGGGTTGCTGTAACAGATTTCATATATTTCTTACAGTTGTGAAGGCTGGGAAGTCCAAGATCGAGGTGCTGGATGATTCGATATCCAGCCAGAGCCCAAGGTCAGGTTTATGGTGGCCACCTTAGAAAAGGCAGAGGAACCAGAGATTAAGTTGTCCATCTGTTGACTCATAGAAAAAACAATAGAATTCCAGAAAAACAACTNGGGAAGTCCAAGATCGAGGTGCTGGATGATTCGATATCCAGCCAGAGCCCAAGGTCAGGTTTATGGTGGCCACCTTAGAAAAGGCAGAGGAACCAGAGATTAAGTTGTCCATCTGTTGACTCATAGAAAAAACAATAGAATTCCAGAAAAACAACTCCTTCTGCTTCATTGACTATGCTAAAGCCTTTGACTGTGTGGATCACAACAAACTGTGGAAAATTCTTCAAGAGATAGTAATAACAGACCACTTGATCTGCCTCCTGAAGAACATGTATGCAGGTCAAGAAACAACAGTCAGAACCGGACATGAAACAATGGACCAGTTCCAAATTGGGAAAAGAGTATGTCAGAGCTATATATTGTCACCTTACTTATTTAACTTATATGCAGAGTATAACATGTGAAACGCCTGACTGGATGAAGCACAAGCTGGAATCAAGATTGCTTGGAGAAATAACAATAACCTCAGATATGATGACACCAATCTTATGGCAGAAAGTGAAGAGGAACTAAAGAACCTCTCGATGAAAGTGAAAGGGGAGAGTGAAAAAGCTGGCTTAAAGTTCAACATTCAAGAAATTAAGATCATGGCATCTGATCCCATCACTTTATAGCAAATAGATGGGGAAACAATGGAAACAGTGACAGACTTTTTATTTTCTTGGGCTCTGTAGATGGTGACTGCAGCCATGAAATTAAAAGACATTTGCTCCTTAGAAGAAAATCTATGATAAAAACCTAGATAGCATATTAAAAAGCAGGGGTATCACTTTGCCAATAAATGTCTGTCTGGTCAAAGCTATGGTTTTTCCAGTAGTCAAGTATGGATGTGAGAGCTGGACCATAAAGAAAGCTGAGTGCTGAAGAATTGGTGCTTTTGAACTGTGGTGTTGGAGCAGATTCTTGAGAGTCCCTTGAACAGCAAGGAGATCAAACCAGTCAATCCTAAAGGAAATAAGTCCTGAATATTCATCAGAAGGACTGATGCTGAAGCTGAAGCTGCAATACTTTGACCACCTGATGTGAAGAACCGACTCATTAGAAAATATCCTGATGCTGGAAAGATTGAATGCAGGAGGAGAATGGGATGACAGAGGATGACATGGTTGGATGGCATCACTGACTCAATGGACATGATTTCGAACAAGCTCTGGGAGTTGGTGATAGACCAGTAAGCCTGATATGTTGCAATCCATGAAGTCACAAAGAATTGAACATGACTAAATGACTGAACTGAACAGATCTTCTCACTGTGTCTTCCATGGGATAAAGAAGAGGAGTCTTTTTTACAGTGGGGATAAATCTCATTCATGAGACCTCTCTCTTCATGGCTAATTACCTCCCAAAGGCCCTGCTTCCAAATGCTGTCACATTGGGTATTAAAATTTAACAGATGAACTTTAGAAGGTCATAGCAACATATAAAATTTAGGTCACTGAAAAAGGTAAAAGTAGATTCAGAAGGATTAAGTAATCATCCTTATGTTCAAAGCCTGTACATGGGTCAGGGCTTCTGATGTTAACTATTTAAGAAAAGCACAAGTTACATATTTAAAAAGCACAAGTTACATATTGTACTTTTAAAATTTGATATGGTAAATGATATATCTAAAGGTTAAAAGGAAGGACATGTGAAATTAGACAACTGAACTCTGGGAAGAACTCTCATGGGATTAAGGAAACCTGGGTCCTGAAATTAGTGTTGCCAAACTTAGAAAACAAAAATGTACAGACCTCCAGTTCAACTGAAATTTCAGATAGAGATCACATTTTTTTTTTCTGTTTAGCATAAGTGTGTCCTGATATTTTGATCAATTTTACACTGAAATGTTATTTTAGTGTACTAACAAGTTTCTGAAATTCAAACTGAACCAAGCATCTTGTGGTTTACCTGGCCACCCTCCTTGAAGTGTAGAGATGGCCGCTAGCTGCAGGGGCCTTAGGGTATGCTCCGCAGCCAATTTAGAACTCTCTGCTGCAATACAAAAACCTTATTGAATTTTATGGCCTGATCTTTAACTGTGAAAAGCTGAAGGATTGTGTCTACAACATAGATAACAATAGTCCAGTGACATGAGCACCACACCCTAAGAATACTGGTCTACAGATCAAAAGTAAAGAACTAGAGCAGAGAAGAAGAACCAAGGAGATGGCCCAGAGGGCAAAGAGACCACTTGTGGCCTGAGGAAGCCCTTCCTGAGGTTTCTACAGATATACATGGGGAGGAGGACCTAGAGAAAGATTAGACTTCCCACAAAGGGGCGGAAAATGAGGCTGAATTATTGGTACTGGAAGGTTAAAGAAATATGGAACCTTATGACTGGATAAAACTTTGTCTAGAAAGCTCTGTTTGCTAATACACCACAAGGACTGTGTCTGTCTGACCACTAATATAGTATCATCAAGACGGGTGATGGAGGCAATTGTTTGCACTGAGGTTTATTGTTTATCTCCTCATGGGTACTTAAACATCTTCACATGTTTTACATGGAGAAAATAGTATGTCATTTTCATAGTCATCTTACTCTACCCAGGATCTAGCTTCCTCACCTACAAAAGAGGAAAAATCTATCTTAAAGGAATATTAGACTTAAAGAGATAATACTTTTAAGGCACTCACAGAGGACTCAGCAGCTGAAAGTCACTCCATTTTGCACTTACTTCCTCCTGTTTCTATTTCTACCACTCATTTGCTCTACAAATTTGACCAACCTACATTAGTTTTATAGCTCTTAGTTGTAGCCTAAGTACTGGAAGTAAATTAACTTTTAGCCTCCTTCACATCCAAATATGTTATTGCTAAGGCAGAGGGAACCTTGAGGATATCTGTACTCTACCATGAAATCAATATCATAAGTAAAATTTTATTAGGAATTAAAATTTTCCCCAGGAGCAGGGGAACATAAAAGATTACAAACCAAAAGATTATAACTATATGAGGTTTAATGATTTCTACTGAAGTGAGTCTTAAAATAAGGTAACATGAAGCATTTGAAATACATAGAAATACAAAGAAAAAGATACATGACAAACCATAGCTTTGACTATACAGACTTTCGTTGGCAAAGTGATATGTCTGCTTTTTAATACGCTGTTTTGTGTTGCAGCTTTCTTCGCAGGAGCAAGCGTCTTTTAATTTCATGGCTGCAGTCGCCACCCACATTGATTTCGGAGACCAAGAAAATCAAATCTGCCAAGTGTGATATTTATTTCGCCCACACTTTCTCTAATATGCTGCTGCTGCTAAGTCACTTCAGTCGTGTCCGACTCTGTGCGACCCCACAGACGGCAGCTCACCAGGCTCCCCCGTCCTTGGGATTCTCCAGGCAAGAATAGTGGAGTGGGTTGCCATTTCCTTCTCCAATGCATGGAAGTGAAAAGTGAAAGTGAAGCCGCTCAGTCATGTCCGACTCTTCGCGACCCATGGACTGCAGCCTACCAGGCTCCTCCTCCCATGGAATTTTCCAGGCAAGAGTACTGGAGTAGGTTTCCATTGCCATATATAAGTAAATTTAAAAATTCTGTAATTACTTGATTTTTCCTCTGGTTGGACACTTAAAGAGATTCACTTCGGTGAAAAAAAATGTGAAAAAGAGAAAATTGTTGAATTACTCACATCTTCACTATGAGTCCAACAAATTCAAAGCAGAACTTCAAAAAGCAAGTTGTTTTATTTAATGTATCAGAATTAAAACAACAAAAGTTAAACTAAATGCCAGTAAAATATATCACGACTTAAGTATCTCAAAACTGACCATTTGTAGAGTTCAAAATGTAAAATGATAATAATAAAAAGTAATTTCAATTTTATTGCATATATTTTGTGTAAAAGTGATTATTAATAAGAAGAAAAAATGATGAAACAATTTATCAAGTAATAACTTATTACAACTGAAATGGATATCATATGTCTAAAGTGCATTTTAATTCAAGCTACGCATTTACCTAACTTACTTTACAAAGGTGAAGCCAATACTTTCCTTTAGCATTGATTTAATCACTGATAAATAAATATACACACACACATACACACACATATATCCTTTCTTGCCTAATATGATTCTACCCTACCTTTTTGGAACTTAACAAATTAACTTTTTAAAACTGTTAAAATGGAAAATTGCTATATAATTTCAAAAGCCATACAATATTGCCATAAAACTACTATATGCTGCTTTTCAAATGATTTTCAATGTGTTTTTCAAGTCCATTTCAGAAATCACTGAAATAAATAAGACCTGTACAACTCTATTCCCAAGGTAGAACTATTAAAAATTACTCAAAACTTTCCGAATGAAATATTGACACTTCATACACTGATTAAATATTTCAATCATTTAAAACTGTAAGCACTCGAGTACTTGTTCATATCATTTTAACTCATTTTATGTTACAATGCTTTTTCATTACTTGAATTAAAATCAAATTGATAGAAATGAAATAATTTCTTAGGAATCATAATTTTATTTAAGAATATACTGCTATAAAAATGAGTAACAAATTCTATACATTATTATATTTTTAGGATTTGGTAGTCATAATTCAAGATAAAAAATTTTGATAAATAGTAATGCCTTTGAAGGAGGTGTGTAGGAATGCTGTTATCTTAACATATATCTTTAATACTATTATATTCTGATCTTCCCTGATAGGTTAGTTGGTAAAGAACCCACCTGCAGAAAACAAGTCCTGGATCGGGAAGATCCACTGGAGAAGGGATAAACAACCCATTCCAGTAGCCTTGGACTTCACTTGTGGCTCACTTGGTAAAGAATCTGCCTGCAATGTGGGAGACCTGGGTTTGATCCCTGGGTTGGGAAGATCCTGTGGCGAGGGGAAAGGGCACCCACTCCAGTACTGTGGCATGGGGAATTCCATGAACTTGTCCATGGTGTTGCAAAGAGCCAGACATGAGTATGCCTCTGAAGGAGGTATGTAGGAACATTGTTATCCTAACATATATCTTTAATACTGTTATATTCTAGGAATATGTTGAAGTTCAAAATTTATTTTTTCAGTCTTGGACTATATTTATGCTCATCAACAGAAATCAAATGCACTTCCAGTCTCTGCATTTGGCTGCTTCCCTGGTGGCTCAGAGGTTAAAGCATCTCCCTCCAATGCAGGACCCAGGTTCAATCCCTGGGTCGGGAAGATCCCCTGGAGAAGGAAATGGTAATCCACTCCAGTATTCTTACCTGAAGAATCCCATGGACGGAGAAGCCTGGTAGACTACAGTCCCTGGGGTTGCAAAGAGTCGGACATGACTGAGCGACTTCACTTCACTTCACTTGAGAATAACTGCATCATTTAAAATGTGTCACTTTCAACCATGTAAGTGATAATATATTGGTACCCAGAGTCTTAATTTTTCATGTAATACTTAGAGTTCAACTTGAAGACATTTATTATACTATCTTTAATGGTGTTAATCTTATTCTTCTATTGTGTAATATACACAAATTTCATAGATATAAAAAATCTAATTAATGTGGGAAATTTTATGGCTGTTGTCTTTAACAATGATGTTTTTGTTTTTGCATGTGGTAAAAAAACACATTGTCTACAAAGCACTTTTTAGGTACAGTTCCAGTGTACTGAGTCTACTCAAAATATTCGACATACATTGCCTAGTCTTCACAGTAACACTGTAAGCTAAATAACATTATCCTCATACTATACATAAGAAAGCTAATTCCTCATTGAAATGAATGAAATTAAGTAATTTTTCAAGTGCCCATACACAGTACGAGTGAACATAGATTAAAACCTATTTATCCAACTACTTAATACTCTAAATTCCAATGCAAGAGAAAGGTGGCAAAATCATCTAAAGTCCAAGTCTAAGAAATCAGAAGAATTTTAAATAATAGCACAGGTCTGAAAAGTCAACATTGGAGAGTTTGGAGCTGGCAAGGTCATCAACAGTTGATGTGCTTAGACCATATAAAGAAGAAAAGGTGGAGAGAAATGGGTGTGACACTAGGAGGTTTCTCATTTTGAGACATGTGCCAAAATTTTTTAAGCTTTATGGAGCAGCAAGTTTAGGAAATAAGCCAAAAGCTAGTGAAATTCAGAGTGAAGTTTTGGTAAACTTATGTATTAAGAAACCAAAACTGGACTTCAGATCTGACCAAAGAACAAGGGCTTTAGAAAACATTCTGAGATCTCAGTTGGAGCCCATGGAGACCTAAATATTTAGAACAGTGTTGAAACAGAAATAGAATGAGCTTTATGAAAACTGCAAGCAAATCTTGACTCTGCTGAATTCCCAACTGGATTAAGGAGACTTGCTCCCAATCAGGCTGCTTGCCAGCATTTAGGATCAGCCTTCTGTAGAAAACAACAGTATCCAGAGACACTAGAATTTTTTATACACTGCATCTTGTATTGCATTGTTCCAGGCAAAAGAAGAACAGACATATGACTAAACATATTGCAGTCAATACAAGTGGAAGAACCAATTATTAGAATAATAAAATGTTGATTTTGCTTATTACCATGAAAGTAATAGAGATGATAGCTGTGAAAATCACATGAACAAGAAAATTTAGAAAAACAGTAAAAAAATATATTCAGTTCAGTTCAGTTGCTCAGTCGTGTCCAACTCTTTGTGACCCTATGAACCACAGCATGCCAATATTAAAAGATGGATAATTTTGACCAAAATTTGGACTCAATTAAAAATTATTCAGACTTTAAAACTAAGAATGAAATATCTAAAAGTTAAAAACTCAATGAACTCAGGTACACTTGTGGCTGATTCATGTCAATGTATGGCAAAATGAGTACAGTATTGTAAAGCAAAACAAACTAAAAAATAAAAATTTAAACTTAAAAAAAATAATAATTAAAAAAAAAACTCAATGAATAGTTTTAAGAAAAGACTGGATATAGTAAAATACAGTTTTGACCTAAAAGACGTATCCGTATACAATAAAGAAAATCACACACAGGAAAAGAAACTGGGAAAAAATGAAAGAGAAAGGAACATAAAATATCAATTGAAAATGACTAATATACATATAATCTGAGTGCCAGAATTTGAAATGACAGAGAACTTGGCAGAAGCAATAAGCAGCTAATAGTTTCCTAAATTCCAAATTACAAAAATTCAGGGAACCTAAAGGAAGAAAAGTTATGACCAACCTAGATAGCATATTCAAAAGCAGAGACATTACTTTGCCAACAAAGGTCCGTCTAGTCAAGGCTATGGTTTTTCCAGTGGTCATGTATGGCTGTGAGAGTTGGACTGTGAAGAAGGCTGAGCACCGAAGAATTGATACTTTTGAACTGTGGTGTTGGAGAAGACTCTTGAGAGTCCCTTGACCTGCAAGGAGATCCAACCAGCCCATCCTAAAGGAAATCAGTCCTCAGTGTTCGCTGGAAGGAGTGATGCTAAAGCTGAAACTCCAGTACTTTGGCCACCTCGTGTGAAGAGTTGACTCATTGGAAAAGACTCTGATGCTGGGAGGGATTGAGGGCAGGAGGAGAAGGGGACGACAGAGGATGAGATGACTGGATGGCATCACTGACTCGATGGACGTGAGTCTGAGTGAACTCCGGGAGTTGGTGATGGACAGGGAGGCCAGGCGTGCTGCGATTCATGGCGTCACAAAGAGTCGGACACGACTGAGAGACTGAACTGAACTGAACTGAAAGGAAGAAAAATTTAAAAAAGGTGAAGAAGGATGTGAAATGTGGAAGGTAAATAGAAAGTAGGAGACATAGGGAAAGATGCACAGTCTCTTCAAAGAGAAGATGGGTGATGGATTAGCAGAAATGATGGATGCCACTGATAATGGTTATCCACTGATGGCTCTTTATAAGCTAGTCTGAGCTTAAATCCCACTCTGAAGCTATCATTGTAATTTAGAGCAGATTAATATTCCTTCTTGGAGGAGGAAATGGAAACCCACTTCAGTATTCTTATCTGGAGAATCCCATGGACAGAGGAGCCTGGTGGACCACTTAGTGACTAAACTACTACCATGTTGTTGGCAGTTTAGTTGCTAAATTGTGTCCAACTCTTGTGAACCCATGGACTGTAGCCTGCCAGGCTCCTCTGTCCATTAGGATTCTCTGTCCATTAGGCAAGAGTACTGAAGTGGGTTGCCCATGTTCCTTCTCAGCCTAAATTTCTTTATCCCACTAGAGCCCAATTAGTATGCTAATCATGTATCAAAGTTATTACAACACATTAAACATTCTAACCCACCAAAGACATTCAAGAAATGCTAATATCCTTTCTTCTATTTAAAGAAAAAAAAAAAAGGTGAAAATAAAAAAAGTCTGAAAGTTTATTTTTTAAACTGACAGGCATTCAGTCAACTAAGTGCACAGTCCTTTGCTTTCAATCCCTCAGGTCAGTAACAAGGACAAGAAAATTACCTTATGAACAGTTGGCACTGACACACACAATAATGCTGTTGCCTCTTTGTCTCTGCCCACCCCCTCACTCAACTTCAAATGTTACCTAATTTTCTTCCGGAATTATTTAAAGAAGCCTGACAACCAAGACAGAGCTACCCAGGTGGCTCAGCAGTAAAGAATCCATTTGCCAATTCAGGAGACTCAAGGGACACAGGTTAGAGCTGAGTTGGAAAGATCTTCTGGAGGAGGAAATGGCAACCCACTTCAGTATTCTTGCCTGCAAAAATCCCATGGACACAAGAGCCTGGCAAGCTACAGTCCATGGGATCGCAAAAAAAGTCAAACATCGCTGAGCCACTGAGCACACAGGCATGCACAAAGCCAGTGGAATAATTTTAAATTGAAGACATTCTTTGCTAACCTTTAAAATGCCTACTGGTTCCTTCCAAAGGGTCTCATTATTATTAATTTCTGAAATATTTATAGCACATCTATGGAAACTAAAAATAACCTGTATTATTTTTTAAAAAGAGGGAGACGTTCCAAACTGATATGAATTATTTAGTCTAAATGATAAATAAAAATATTGATAAATGGCTTTAACAGTCATGCTAAGTATAGTTACATAAAGTCCAAAAGTACACTCAGTGCTTTTAATGGCTAGGAAGGATTTTAGCCAAGTTATTCTTTAAGCATAATGGACAGTTTAACGCTTCACTACTTCTTTTCCAGCTGTTAACTGCATGTTATTTTTGAAAGAGTGCTTCCTTTATCTGAAACATTTAGTCCAAACCATTCAAGTACACTCTGCTGCTTAAGGGAAAATGATGTTTTGAGTGACCCACTTTTTTTTAAGAACCTTAACTCAATTTACCATCCAAAAATGGAAAATTTTTGTCAGATAATACCTAAATAGTCTAGTGTAGAATTTTCTTTTTTTCCTAAAATCCCAAGCACAAAATCAATAGGCAAAAGTTAAGAAAGGTTGTGTTTTATAAATATGTAAGAGCTATATAATATCATAGATCTCAGGAAATTCAGTGATTTTTTGATGGACAAATCAATTTCTGATGAGCTCTGAAGAAGATCACTTTCAAGTTGATATGACTAGAATTCAGGAAAATGTTACATTAAGAATGGTGACTGATAAGAAGTCCATCATCTGGTCATATCAATTCTTTGGTTTTAAATGAACAGATGTTGCATCTTTAATGTTGTTACCAAATATAAATGAAAAAATTTAACACCAGTTAATGATAGATAATGCTTTACTGGAACCAAGTAATTATTATTATGAGATAAAATCAACAATATGCTTCATCGTAAGACATGAAGGTACAACCTGGCTGCCAATGGAATCAAAGGAAGTTGCTTTTACTGTCTCTCAGGAAAAACCTGTAGTGAGCCAAGTCTGCACAGGAGCTATGGGCAGGGCTGTTCTAAAATGACCAAAATCTGTCCCTGACAATTTAGGGAGAAGCAAAATACTTGTGTATAAATAACTATGATACAAATAAACTGATACATGGAAACTTGTAAACATAATAGGAGTCAGCTTTATTTATTTTGCTTGACTAGAGAGACTGGAAAAGCCCAGAAAGTTTTCTTGGATGAGATGAAGTTTGAGCTGAGATTTAAATAGCTCTTGTCAAAAGCTAGTGTGTTTATAAGTCCCTTGAGAACCTTGTTAATAAGCAGATTCTAGTCCACTAGGTCTAGATGCCCCTAAGATTCTACATTTCCAGCAAGCTCCCAAGTGAAGTCATTGCTATTGGTTCTGAGACCACATTTGGAGGAGCAAGGATTTAAAGGGCAAATAAGGTTATATGCACTACCCTCGTTGGGTAGTTATGCATGCCTAGTTGCTCAGTTGTGTCCAACTCTTTGTCACCCTTTGGAGGCTCTTCTGTTCATGAGATTCCCAGGCAAGAATACTGGAACAGGTTACCATTCCATCTCCAGGCAATCTTCCTGACCCAGGGTTTGAACTCGCATCTCCTGTGTCTCTGCACTGGCAGGAGGGTTCTTTACCCATTGAGTCATCAGTAAAGACTAATGCAGTTCCAGCAGAAAGAGTCATTTGGGGACATGTGAAAAGTGAAAGGGTTAGTCCCTCAGTTGTGTCTGACTCTTTGTGACCCCATGGAGTATAGCCTGCGAGGCTTCTCTGTCTGTGGAATTGTCCAAGTGAGAATACTGGAGAGGGTAGCCCTTCCTTTCTCCAGAGGAATCTTCTCAACCCAGGGATAGAACCCAGGTCTCCTGCATTGCAGGTGGATTCCTTACCATCTGAGCCACCAGAGAAGCTTAGGAAAATACACAGAGGATATATATATATATATATATTGGAATATATATATATATTGGAATATATATATATATATTCCAATATATATATATATTGGAAGAACAAATATCTAGTATGGCTGTTTTCCTAAGGAGATAGGATGTAGAATTGTTGATTCTACTCCTAAATATCTTTTAAATTCATTTCCATCTACCCTGTATCTTTTCTTCAATTTGTAACTTAAGCATCTTGTACCTGAGTTATTATAGTAACTATTTTGCCAGGGTTCCTATCTTCTTTCCCCTAGAATTCATTCTTCATAATGTGGCTTCAATTATATTTCTGAAACACAAATCTTTGTCTCCCTAACTCATATCAAGTAAAGTACAAATACTAGGGCAAAGCATGCCCAATGATAGCATTCTTTTGGAGAATTCATCATTTATATCTATCCCTGTGGACCATACAATAACAATGTTAAGAGACTTAGGGTTTCCTTAATGAGTCACACAATTTCACACAACTGTACATTTGCACGTGTTGCTTTTTAGCCTGAAACACACTTACTGACTGGGATAATCCTACTCAATCTTTAAGATTAAGCTATGTTAAATATTCTAATTTTTCTCACTCTCAGTCTTTTTCCCCCTGCCCTATGTAAGAAAGGACAGGGAAGCCTGGTATGCTGCAGTTCACGGGGTCTCAAAGAGTTGGATATGACTTAGCAACGAAACAACATTAATGTAAGAAGAATGATTCACGTCCTCCTCTCTTCTCCTGTTTTCATTCATGTAGTCATTTATGCAAAAACAACTTCTGAGCACTTGCTAGGCGCTGGACAATAAAACTGGTGGCTTAGAATCCATCGAGGAACGCACGTGTAGAAAATGATTGCATGTCTGCTGTTCCTAGAAAAAGACAAGTAAGCACAGCTTTCCTTAAAAAACTGTATGGTCAAGAAACACCAACTCTATATTCTCTTGTGGAACAATCAGCTAAAACTAACGGTGGCTTCCCCCTTTAAAGAGAGTAGCACGTGTTTCTAGTCCGTAACACATTCCTATGTCAGTCTGGGTCACGCCACACTTGGTCTCCCGACTCCTCTCCTGTGTATCCTGCTTTGAAGGCACATTCTTTGCCATGTGAGCCACCAGGGAAGCCCTTTTAAAACAATAGCAAATTTCATGTTTGTACATCATTGGTCAAAGTATAAGAATTGCTGCAAGGTAAACGGTTATGAAAATGTTATTGCAATGGTCTTGGAAATGAATAATGTTGGTATAGCTGAGGATCGTATGAGTGAGGATAGAAAAATGGGTGAAATACAAAGATATCTACACTGTAAGTTAGCAGTATTTGTTAACTGTTTACGGCACATGATTTGAATAGAGAAGTAAAGAATGGCTCCCCCAAATCTAGTTTGAACCACTGGTACCTGCTGGTCATATAATGAGAAACAAAATACAAACTACAGTTATGAAGCAGGGAAGAGATCACAGGTGTAGTTTTGTGCATATTAACCTTCGAGTATCTGTAATATATTTGTATAGTGATGGAGATAAGAAAGTGGGCTTGGAGCTAAGAAAAGAAGGTAGTCTGATAGATGTACATTTGGGACTGGCTGGAATGTACATGATAGTCATACTCATGTAAAAGGATGAAACCACGTGGAAATAGAGTTTAAATTAGGATAGGAACAAACTTAAGAAAATATTAAATATTGAATAATTGTGTGACAGGGAAGCAGATTAGCCCAAGAGACTTTAAAAAGGATGAAAAACTTTTCCTCTGAAAGAAAGTGTTGGTCGCTCAGTCATCCCCCACTCTTTGTGACCCCATGGACTGTAGCTCCCCAGGCTCCTCTGTCCATGGGATTTCCTGGGGAAGAATACTGGAATGGGTTGCCATTCCAAAACCATTTTAAAAATGCCAAGGAAGGCAAATATGAATATTTCAGAATAAGGAAGAGACGTATGAAAGATCCAATAAACTGGGCCCAAAAAGTATCCAATGGAGTGTTGGCATGGATCTAACAGATCCTGTTAATGACCGAAGTGTAGAGGAGATTAACTGGCATAAGCCAGATAGAGAAGGATGAGGGGGCTAAGATGGCAAAGAAGTAGAGGCAATGAGCACACATAAATATTTTTTAAAGGGACAAATATAAGGAAAGGTGGGGGAAGAGATAGTTAAAAATAAAATTTATAGTTTATAGCAAGAAAAATTTAAACATGAAAAAAACGTCCACCGCCATTTGTCTTCCCCTTCCCCACCCTCACTGTTCATTGGGTATCTGGGTTATGCATCTACCAAATCTCCTCATCCTCCCCACTGCAGAAACACCTGCTCAACCATAAAAAAAAAAAAAAAAAAAGCATTCTCTTGGGACCAGCAACTCCCTACAAAATAACATTCCTTCTTGTTCTTGTAAGAGGCCACGATGACCGCTGATCCACTGTTCACTGGATTGTCTAAGCTGTCAATAATCCATCATTGACAGAGGCACAGCCCTCTGCCTCAAAAGCTTGTATTACTGTGCTTTGAACTTTAATGGGTGGAACAGTTCTAAGAGTGGCTTTTCCCAGGTAATAATCTTCAATTGTTTCCAATTAAAACTTTCTGTTTCTTTCTTAGACTGACTAACTGTTGTTGTTATTGACAAAAGAATAGAAGGAGAAGCAAGGAATGGAATGTTAAAATGGAGGATGTTGGATGTTTCAATACCGAAAAACCAGCAAGTGCTAGAGAAAGATGGGGCAAACATAAAGACGTATCTTAATGACGCCATGGAAATGAGAGGGCACGGGACAAAAGGAAAAGCATCAAACTTAGATAATCAAATGGTATGATGTGCTCATTAAAACCAAAATTGGATGGCTGCGTATGCAAGCTGTTATAATTTTTTGTTTTCAATACATTAAATTTACTCATAAAACTTTCTAAAAATGTAGTTTTCCTTTTTAACACATTATAATAAAACATAAAAACCTCCAAACAGAATACTTGATGTTTACAATTCAAAATCCAATTAGCAATATATTAAATACTTACAAAACTGAATCTTTAAAAAATATTTGTAAAGTTGCATGCCATTTTGTAGAAGTGACATAAAAGAGTAGCTCAAAAATGGGAGAGTTTTCCTTCATTCCTAAAAAGAAAATATGTTCATTAGAAGCTGTGAAGATTCTTGAGTATACTACGCCTTCAATTTCAGTACCAAAGCCTGTTTTTGTGCATCTTAGAACTTTGCACATGTGAGGATCTGCTTATAACACGGGGATGGGTGGCTCTGTACTCCTCTCCCTGCAATAACAGTGTAGCAACATTAACCTTTGGGCTCCCAGGTGGTGCTAGTGCTAAGAGCCTGCCTGCCAACGTAGGAGACAAGAGATGCAGCTTGAATCCCTCAGCTGGGAAGCTCCCCTGGAGGAGAGCATGGCAACACACTCCAGTATTCATGCCCGGAGAATCCCATGGACAGAGGAGCCTGATGGGCTACAGTCTATAGGGTCTCAAAGAGTCAAATACAACTGAAGTGACTTAGCACACACACATGAGACCTTTGACCTCAGTCAGTACAGTATGTAGTTTGTGAGTGTTGATTAAAGAACTTTGATTCAGAACCTCAGAACTTTGCAGTATTGACCCTCTTCAGAACCCACTACTTAAATGGAACCTGCCTCATTCTTTGTGAGTCATCTGCACTTTGCAAAGGATGGCCAAACCACTGGGTTCCCTGACCCACCCACTGGGACGAGTGGTCAAGCCGAGCAAGGTCATGGCTTTCCCTCACAAACTTTGAGACTCTTTAATATGAAATACCATCACTTACCAGTGTGTAAAACTAGCCTGACATCGCATAAGCCACCATAGAAAGAGGAAAAGTGCTCGGCTGAGAAGTTTGGGCAACTTAACTGTGATTGCTTCAGTTTTTCCTATGATATAGAAAAGAGATGACATCCTTAAAAGGCGAGAGAGTAGAAACAGTAGTTCAATTCAGTTCAGTTCAGTTGCTCAGTTGTGTCCAACTCTTTGCGACTCCATGGACCACAGCAAGCCAGGCTTCTGTGTCCATAACCAACTCCTGGAGTTTACCCAAACTCATATTTACTGAAGAAACAGTAAACGCTTCTCAAATTGTAGTCATCCACACTTAGAGTCAGTTAGGATGCTGATTCTAAGAGCTCTGCAAGAATTAACGAAATGCCAGTCCTTCAATTTAATCAGCTACATCAAATGGTACTTAAACACAATGAAAGCTTGGCAATCACTAATATAAGAGCAGGAAATAAATGAGTCATTTTATTCAGAGATTGTCTTATTTCTTTAGGGAAACAGTCCAAAGATATTGCTTTGAAATTTATGCTTCAAATCACTCAACTTTCTTTATTTCCTTATAAGTAAGGACCTTTGTTTCCTTCCCAGTGTTAAGTCCTCCCTTGTACCTCAGCCAACTGCTGATGGCTCCATGTCCCACTATGAGCTGGTGGCTTATTAAGCTCCACCCAGAGAGGCACCCTTCCTTAGCTTCTCCATGTCTGGCTACTAAAAGAAAGCCTGAATGTCCTTTCTTTGTTTTTTCTTCTTTATTTATTTCTATTATGGTTTTTTAAGCCATGCTTTCTAAAAAGATGGCTAGAAGAAATACACTGTGCTTTGATTATTGTTATACTTCAGCTGGCAGGCGGATTCTTCACCATTGAGCTACCATGGAAGCCCATTCTTAGTGTTACTTGAGTTGATTGTGATTATCAATTGCAACAATATTTTGCTTTTGAATTATAAATCATAATTAGCTTATTTTCACCAGTACCAATTTTGCTTACTGTGGGTTGTTTGGTCAATCCAAAAACCTATATTGTATAATACTGTATACTTCTATCAACATAATTTTTGACCTATAAACTTAAAATACATAGACTTGAAAATATATCTTCATTAGGGATCAAAATTAAATCAGCCTCATCCATATTGTTAAAGGTGATATACGGTTAATGTTTCTAAAGCTTATATGATATGTGTATGATGTTGAGTTGTCTGTGAATGTCAATTATTTAGACAAACTTGCAGTATATTGTAAAGACATGTATGAAAATTACTGGTTATTGTAAAGTTTACAAGGCATTATTTTAAAATGAAAACAAAGCTGCTTAAACTTATCTTTCTTTAAAAATAATCAATTATTTACATACATGTTAATAAATAGTTCATTACTATACTTTAAAAATTGATTATTTCTATTTCTTAGTTACAATCTGTTCTTTTACCAAAAGAAAGTAAAAAGAGGATTACAGGGGATTATTTTTACCCCACTGAAGACTGAAAGAACTATTTTCTGCCACAATGTTTGTGAGTCAGATTATGTGGGGATAGTCAAGGCTTGTCCTATTTCATTTATGTTCTTCACAGGATTTGCAAAAGCTCTATGTGTGTGCTCAGCTATTCAGTCGTGTCCAACTCTTTGAGAACCCATGGACCATTGCCTGCAGTCTCTCTTGTCCATGGGATTTCCCAGGTAAGAATACTGGAGTTGGTTGCCATTTCCTTCTTCAGGGGATCTTCGTGACCCAGGGATCAAAATGGTATCTTCTGGATCTTCTGCATTGGTGGACAGATTATTTACCACTAAGCCACCTGGGAAGCCTGCCAAAGCTCTAAATAAACTCTAAAGCTCTGAGAAAGATTGTCAGATAATTTGTATATGCAGGAATCATTCATTCAACAGATAGCCAGTAAATGTCCACAGATTGTTTATTGATCGTAGGACTCATGACTTTCTCTGGTGAAGGGTTTAAGAAACTGAACTAAGATTACAGTGCAGGAAGTGATCAGTTTTTGGTAGCCTCACCCTTGAATGATGTCTATTTTGGAGAATTTGCAAATACGTAATCGCATGACAGATTATAATGAGAAGATGTCCCAATGCAGCAGTGGTTGTAGAGGTAGTGGTCAGGTTGGATTGAGCTCCCCCGGTTAGGTAGGGAGAATCTGAAGCTTGTTCTCTTCTATAAAGACACCCCAAAACCTATCCCTTCACCTACCCCAACCATACTTCTAGGATCCCATATTGTTTTTCCATTTTCCCCATGTCTTTCCTACTTTCACCTATCTCAAGAGCGGGAAGAGTTACAGAGTTCTGAGAGGGATGGTTGAGAAAGTTCATCAAAGTAAGAAAGAGATTTTATATGTATATGGATTTCTTTCTTTTTAGAGCCTATGCTCTAAATGTCTTATTATTTATTTATTTATTGCCTTTGAATGTATCACAGCAATGGTAACAGATGGGCTTTAGTAATTTTTAATGTAATTCATTTGCATGTTTATTTTAAAATATGAACGTATATGCCTGCACACACATCCATTCACTTACTCATATTTCTATAAAATACATAGCAATTATTTCTCTTGAAAAAGCATCTGGTGGACACAAAATTGCAATAATGATGACATTTTAAAACTGTAATTTTAATAATAGGTTTCATAAAGGAAGAACTATGGCTTGCTTTAAATAGAAAAAAAAAAAAAAAAAATCAACCAATAGAATGTTCTAATTATGGAGGAATAAATGGAGCCAAATACATTTGACAGGTGGGAGTTACTCTTAGATATGACTGAATTAGCCACAGCTGCTTTCCATAGAATAATGCCAACATGCTCAGTAAAATGGAAGATTTAGTTTTTCTCGCAGGGTAACGTTGAATACTAATCTTTTAGGAGTCATGTTAATGCAAGCTAGCTCCATTTGTATCCGTGCACTAAAAATTCAGCACAGAAAAAACACACCATATGTGAAGGGAATTATGTTTATGACCTATAAGAATTAATCAAGGGAGTGACATTTAATGGAATTTGGACACGTTCTATAAATCCTGATATTTCTCCTGATTCCTTCATGTCCTCTGTATCTGAGGGTATCTGAGGACCTGATCCTTAACTAATATTTGACTTAAACATAACTCAGAAAACAACCAGAGGTTTGCCTTATTTTTTTGGAAATAATGAATTTAGTGCAAACCCATGATATTCACAGCAAAAAAAAAAAAAAAAAGAATATGGTTATTTTGGACATATGGCTGCATTTTTCTTCCCATCATCTCCCAAATACTCAGAATCATTTCAACTTTAGTCATGTTTAGTCACTAGATATTTAGTGGCTTTATCATTTATAGACGTATTTTTATAATGAAAGCATTAGTAATTACAGTTCATAAGAAAAAAGTCAATTTATGGTAGAATTCAGCTGTGAAGACGTCTAGACCTGGGCTTTTGTTTGCTGGAAGAGAAGACATACGGATGGCTAACAAACACATGAAAAGATGCTCAACTTCACTTATTATCAGAAAAAATGCAAATCAAGACCACAATGAACTACCATTTCACACCAGTCAGAATGGCTGTGATCCAGAAGTCTGCAAGCAATAAATGCTGGAGAGGGTGTGAAGAAAAGGGAACCCTCTTACACTGTTGATGGGAATGCAAACTAGTACAGCCACTATGGAAAACAGTGTGGAGATTCCTTAAAAAACTGCAAATAGAACTGCCATATGACCCAGCAATCCCACTGCTGGGCATACACAGCAAGGAAACCAGAATTGAAAGAGACACGTGTACCCCAGTATTCATCGCAGCACTGTTTATAATAGCCAGGACATGGAAACAACCTAGATGTCCATCAGCAGATGAATGGATAAGAAAGCTGTGGTACATATACACAATGGAGTATTACTCAGCCATTAAAAAGAATACATTTGAATCAGTTCTAATGAGATGGATGAAACTGGAGCTGATTATTCAGAGTGAAGTAAGCCAGAAAGAAAAATACCAATACAGTATACTAACACATATATATGTAATTTAGAAACATGATAATGATAACCCTGTATGCGAGACAGCAAAAGAGACACAGATGTATAGAACGGACTTTTGGACTTTGAGGGAGAGGGAGAGGGTGGGATAATTTGGGATAGTGGCACTGAAACATGTATACTATCATGTAAGAAACAAATCGTCAGTCTATGTTCAATACAGGATACAGGATGCTTGGGGCTGGTGCACNAGACAGCAAAAGAGACACAGATGTATAGAACGGACTTTTGGACTTTGAGGGAGAGGGAGAGGGTGGGATAATTTGGGATAGTGGCACTGAAACATGTATACTATCATGTAAGAAACAAATCGTCAGTCTATGTTCAATACAGGATACAGGATGCTTGGGGCTGGTGCACAGGGATGATCCAGAGAGATGATGGGGGTGGGAGGTGGGAGGGGATTCAGGATTGGGAACTCATGTACACCTGTGGTGGATTCATGTCAATGTATGACAAAACCAATACAGTAATGTAAAGTAAAATAAAGTAAAAATAAAAATTAAAAAAAATAATAAATAAACAGTACAAACCAAAAATAAATAAATAAATAAAAAATAAAGGATTTGAGAATGGGAAAAAAATAAAAATAAAAAGTCAAAAAAAAAAAAAAGAAAAAAGTCAAATATATTTGATGAAAACAATATTTGGATATCTTTACATACTGTGATTCCAGAATTAAAATTTGACTTGTCAGTTTGAACATTATTTGATTTGAATCTCCATGAAGTGTTCTCTCAAAGCTTAAATGGTATTACAAGAGAATTAATTGACCCCATGCAGATTCAAAGGTTCTCAAGAATGGAAAAATTCTTCCAATCAATGATGCCAAGTATGTTTTGTATGTAAAATAATATTAAGTTTTTAATCAAATGTATAATAGTAAAGGGTAGGTGTGAACTGAACATACTTTACTGGAAAACACATCCTGTCTTCTATCTATGCAAGAAGCATTTAGGCAGATGACAAAATTTGTATGCTTGTTAAAGAATCCTTAGCTCTGTATAGCTTCACAGGTGGCACAGTGGTAAAGAACTTACCATCAGTGCAGGAAATGCGAGAGACACAGGTACAATCCCTGAGTCAGACAGATCCCCTGGAGAAGGAAATAGCACTCCACTTCAGTATTCTTCCCGGGAAAACTTCATGGACAGAGGAGCCTGGTGGGCTACCATCCATGGGGGTCACAAAGAGTCGGACACAACTGAGCATGCGTGCACGTGTAGCAACCTTAGTGCGCATAAGCAGGTTATAGCAAGCTCCAGTCGAGAAGGCAATGGCACCCCACTCCAGTACTCTTGCCTGGAAAATCACATGGACGGAGGAGCCTGGTGGGCTGTAGTCCATGGGGTCGCTAAGAGTTGGACACGACTGAGTGACTTCCCTTTCACTTTTCACTTTCATGCATTGGAGAAGGAAATGGCGACCCACTCTAGTGTTCTTGCCTGGAGAATCCCAAGGACAGGGGAGCCTGGTGGCCTGACATCTATAGGGTGGCACAGAGTCAGACACGACTGAAGCAACTTAGCAGCAGCAGCAAGTTCCAGTGGCCTGAAGTAACAATAAATGAAAGAAGCAGCCTCTTTACTGCAGCTTTTTTGGGAAATTGGAATCCGGGAGTCAATGTTTCTCATTTTTAAAGCATGAATCTAGTGATAACAAATAATAGATTGGAATCATTAGGAAGCTATATCTTCATTTTGTTGACATGTGGAGAAACTAAATATGACTTTATCTTTGATGGAGCTGATGAATTCTGAACTTTCTCACACAAATATGCTTATTATGTCAGCAATGCAGGAAATGTTACCCAAATCTTAATAATAATTTCCAAGTTTATATTTTAACTTGGATTGTTGTTGTTGTTCACACACTAAGTCCAACTCTTCACAACGCCATGGATTGCAACATGCCAAGCTCCACTACCCTTCACTATATTCTGGAATTTGCTCAAATTAATGTCCACCAAGTTGGTGATGCTATCTAACCATCTCATCCCCTACTTTCCCTCCTTTTGCCTTCAGTCTTTCCCAGCGTCAAGAATTTTTTCCAATAAATTGACTCTTCGTATCAGGTGGCCAAAGTGGCCAAAGTACTGGAGCCTCTGCTTTAGCATCAGCCCTTCCAAAGAATATTCAAGGTTGATTTCCTTTAGAATTGAGTGATTCTGTCTCCTTACTATCCAAAAGATGTTTAAGAATCTTCTCCCAGCATTGCAATTCAAAAGCATTAATTCTTCAGCATTCAGCTTTCTTATCTTCCAGCTCCAACATCAGTACATGACTACTGGAGAAACCATGAGGAAGTGAAGCAAAGTCACTCAGTCGTGCCCAACTCTTTGCGACCCCATAGACTGTAGCCTGCCAGGCTCCCCCATCCACTGGATTTTCCAGGCAAGAATACTAGAGTGGATTGCTGTTTCCTTCTCCAGGGGATCTTCCTGAGCCAGGAATTGAACTGGGGTCTCCCGTATTACAGGGAGACTCCTTAACGTCTGAGCCACCAGGGAAGTTTCTGGAGAAACCATAACTTTGACTTTACAGACTTTTGTTGGCAAAGTTATATCTCTGCTTTTTAATGCATTGTCTAGATTTGTCACAGTTGTCCTTCCAAGGAGCAAGTGTCTTAATTTCATGACTGCACTCACCATCCGCAGTGATTTTGGAGTCCAAGAAAATAAAATCTGTAACTGCTTCGACATTTTCCACTTTTTTAAACTTCAATACTATTTATTCATTCATAGTTTATGATGAAAATTTTACTATTCTAGTTAACAAAACATGAATCTTGATTCTTGTCAAAGTATTTTGAATTCTGATTTTTGACCATATAGGTTCATTAAAATATAAAGGAAAAAGAGACAAAATGTAAAGAAAAAATATTTTAAAACTCATTCTATGTGTTTTATTCTAGTTTATGAATTATTTTCCAGGAATTTTCTAAAATTTTAGGTAAAAATCATTTAGAAATATTTCAAGAACAAAGTATCCAGTAAGATTTCTACGCCTAAGAAGACATCTGCTCTAGTCTCCAAACTTATTAAATCATTTTTTCCTATAAAGAAATTTTAAAAAAAAGCACATATACTCCTATTCCAATACAAGCTACTAATTCTATCCTGTTATAAACAGTTTCAAGGAAGTAAGAGATTCTAACTTTTGATTTGTAAGTTTTGTTTCAAACAAAAATAAATAAATAAGAGTCAATAGCATAGATAGGAAATTTATTAGCAATTCCTTCTCCAAAACTACCAACCCTCTCTAACACACCCAAAGAAATGCTATTTCCTTTATGCTTGACATAAAGAGGCCCATTCATAGTTCAGGACTTGATAGAACTGGTGGAGATCTTATTTATAGGCCTGATAGAAGTTCTCTGGGGTTTGAAAAAGATGTACTATTCTTCAATATCTACCCTTGCATTCAAAATGGTTGCAAAAGGAGATTGGCTGTCTTCCTCAGGAAGGAAGAAGTGGAGAATCAGAAAGTTTGTGACACACTGTGATGCACGTATCAATAATTAAATACAGCATGAGCATATCAGGGAATTTTGTTACAAAAACCCTGCTTTTTTTTTTTTTTTTTTAGCTATACATTTTAAAGATGGAATCAAAGCTGCAGTTATTCAAATAAGGGGACAAAAAATATTAAAATATTCCTAATAAATTTCACTTTTTCCTTAAAAATTCGGTAGCAAAAAGGAAAGTGAAAGAGCAAAGCTGCTTTGTATAACCCAGGAATAACAAGGCTAGGATTCAGTGAACAGCTGAGTATCTAGGGGGCAGCCATTAGCATTTAAACATCCGTTTCATCTGTTTAACAAACATATTTGAATATATATTTTAAAAAATCACTCCAGTTATGGACCATCATGATATATCTGAGTAAAATGAGTATGCTTTTTGAAGGTAGGTATGGGGAGAAAGGTCAGTTTTCATTGGCAGAGTAACATGCTCCTTGGCAGCTTGGGAAGCCTGGTATCTACTGAAGACAGGTGGGTCAATTTAGTTAGGCTAGGTCCTAGGGGAGCCATTGACTTACTATTGGGCAGAGTTGGTTTTGCGTTCTGTCTCCATCAACCATTATCTTTGGTTCTTGGACAATTATTCAAAGCTTCTTAGTCAAATTTTTTTAAACTCAAAAAAAAATTGTTTATCATAGCTATCCTGCTGAGGTGTTGAGAATATTACACAGACACAGATATAGATAAAGCATTTAGTTCCTTCTCATTCATATAAGTGGTGGTCACTCTATAAACTCCCATCTTTGATATATGGACCCCAATGCTCATAGCAGCACTATTTACAATAGTCAAGACACGAAAGCAGCTTAAATATCAATCAAGATAATCATTCTAAGTAAACTAAATCAGAAAAAGACAAATACCATATGATTTCACTTACATGTGGAATCTAAAATATGATACAAATGACCTTATTTACAAAGCAGAATAGATTCACAGATATAGAAAACAAATTTATGGTTACCAAAAGGGAAAGGGATGGGGGAGGGATAAATTAGGAGTGTGGAATTAGTAGGTACAAACTGCTATATGTAAAATAAACAACAAGGTCCTATTGCATAGCACAGGGAATTATATCTGATATCCCGTAATAAACCATAATGGAAATGAATATGTTGTACACCAGAAACTAACACAACATTGTAAGTCAACTATACTTCAATTAAAAAATAAACTTTTATCTTTGATAATTTTTTCTTCTAAATGTTTTTTTTCTTTCTTTTCCTTTATTATTCTTGTGCCCTACTCATCAATACATGAACTGATTTTAAAAATTTAACTTTCTAAATGAAAGTATGCTTATTTTTTGGTAAACTCTATAGCAAAAGCATGCTAAAATAAAACATTAGCAGAGATCATGGCAAGATTGTCTAAATTCTGACTTATAGGAGAAACAGTAGCAGTCTTTATTGAGTGATTGCCATGATCCATGTTACTTGCTAAGCCCTAAATGTCATGTCATTTAATCTCCATGTAATATAGATGAGGTAGAAGTAGGAGTACAACATGTCTGTCTGCTATCTCCCTGTTTTTTCATCTATTTGCTGAGCATATCATGAGAAATGCCAGGCTGGATGAGTTACAAGATGGAATCAAGAAACAACCACCTCAGATATGTGGATGATACCACTCTAATGGCAGAAAGCGAAGAGGAACTATATAGCCTCTTAATGAGAGTGAAGGAGAGTGAAAAATCTGGCTTAAAACTATGTATTTACAAAACTAAGATCATGGCATCTGGCCTCATTAGCACTAAGTCACTTTAGTTGTGTCTGATTCTTTGTGACCTAGTTGATTGTAGACCACCTAGCTCCTCTGTCTGTGGGACTCTCCAGACAAGAATATTGGAGTGGCTTGCCATGCCCTCCTAAGGGATTTTCTCAACCCAGGGATTGAACCAACATCTTCTATGTCTCCAGCATTGCAGGCAGATTCTTTACCGCCAAGCCACCAGGCCCATTACTTCATGACAAATAGAAGGGGGAAACACAGAAGTAGTGATAAATTGAGGATGAGATGGTTGGATGGCATCACTGACTTGATGGACTTAAGTCTGAGCAAGATCTGGGAATTATGATGGACAGAGAGGCCTGGTATGCTGCAGTCCATAGGATCACAAAGAGTTGGACATGACCGAGCAACTGAATTGGCTTACTGAGTGACAGATTTCCTCTTCTTGGGCTGTAAAATCACTGTGGATTGTGACTACAACTGTGAAATCAGAAGACGATTGTTTCTTGACAGGAAAGCGATGACAAACCTAGACACACCTAGATAGTGTGTTGAAAAGCAGAGACAACAAAAGTAAATAATAATCAAGGCTATGGTCTCCCCAGGGGTCACGTACAGTTGTAAGAGCTGCACTATAAAGAAAGCAGAACGCTAAAGAATTGATACTTTTGAATTTTGGTGCTGGAAAAGTCTCCTAAGCGTCCCTTGGACACCAAAAAGATCAAACCAGTCAATCTTAAGGAAGATAAATCCTAAATACTCTTTGGAAGGACTGCTGCTGAAGCTGAAGTATTTTGGTCATCTGATGTGGACAGCCAACTCATTGGAAAAATCTCTGATGCTGGAAAATATTGAGGGCAAATGGAGAAGAGGGCATCAGAGGATGAGATGGCTGGATGGCATCACTGATTCAATGGACAGGAACTTGGGCAAACTTCGGGAGATGGGGAAGGACAGGGAAGCTTGGTGTGTTGCAGTCCATGGGGTCGGGAAGAGTGGCACACGACTGGGCGACTGAACAAAAACAAGCTGAGGACCATGAAGTCTCATGGAAACAGTATACTAAGGTACCAAAAGCACATACTGGCAATTTTGCCCAGATAGGATTTGAACTTTGATCATCCAACTATGCAATTTTCACAGTTATAATCTTCAGGGGAACTTTGACAGGGTAGGTTCACGCTATTGGTAGGCACTTCACAAAGAACTATTCCTGTTAGCTGTGGAGACGGGTGTCCAGAAAGGAGACTCAAAGGAGATGATCATTAATGGCAAGAGGTCTTCTGATATCTTTTCTTCTATCAAAAAGAAAACCAACAACACTGGCATAAACTTTAATCATAGGGAGAAAACAAAATACAGGATTGTATTCTTCAATACACCCAATCCATGACATAATTTTTTAATGAAAGACTGATTAGAAAAAGCTAGAATAAGATACAATAGGAAAATTATTATTTATTTCAAGGTTACCAAGTTAACAACACAAAGCAATTTCATTTTTTTTTTTACTGTATGTAAGGTAAATGTGAAATTAATTCATTGTGTGTACAGAATTGATGGCATATAATGAATGTGCATTAACAAATACCACCAAATTCAGTTATTTAAACTCACTCTGTTTGTGTGACTGTGAATCAGTTGGGAGTTCTGGCCTCCCCTCCCCTCAGCAGTCACTGAGTCACCTGTACTGAGCATCAGTTACATGGTTTGGCTGATCTTGGCCAGCTTTCAAGTGCCCAGGGCCTTAACCACAAGACTAAGCTGGCAGAGCCCTGCTACTCCTGGTCTCAACCTCTACCATAGCGAAGACAAGGGTCAAAGAGAAAAGGGAAGAACATAGGCTCTATAGACCTACACCTAGACTAGAAACTCACGCCCCACTGCTTCTCTACTATTCTATTGTCCAAAGCAAGTCACAAGGTCAATGCAGCTTTTAGGTGTGGAGAAAAATATTCCTCATGATGAGAAGAACTGTGAAGATACATTGCAAAGTACACAGACACAGATGGGGTCAAGAATTTAGGATCTTTTTTGCAATCTATCTACCACAAATAGCTTATGCCACTTGCATATCTCAAAGCGACTTTGGCTATGAGACACTTTTCCATACCTTTTTTATTTTTGAATAGTTTTAAAGTTACCAAAAAGTTACAAATGTAGTATAGAGAATTACATTATACCACATACCTAGCTTTCTTATTAACATCTTATATTAGTATGGTACATTTGTGACAATTAAACAATATTGAAACATTATTATCTACATTTAATTATAATAAAAATTTATTATCATAAGTGAAATGAAGTGAAAGTCACTCAGTCATGTCTAGCTCTTTGAAACCCCATGAACTGTAGCCCACCAGGCTCCTCTATCTATGAGATTTCCCAGGTAAGAATACTGGGATGGGTTGCCATATCCTTCTCCTTTATTATAATAAAGTCATGCTTTATTCAGTTCCTTAATTTTTATCTAGTGTCTTTTTTCCTGTTCTTGAGTTCTATCCAGAATATCACATTAACATTAGTTGCCATGTCTCTTTAGGCCTGTGTTGGTTGTGAGTTTGTTGTCAGTATTAAAAAAAAAATCTGATTATATATTCATTCAGAGATGGATTTTGTATAATGCAAGCAATTCTTCAGAAGTAGAGATCCTTAAGCCAAATATATAGCAAAGAGTAGCTATGAATTCCTCAAAGGAACAAAGAACTGCATACAGTCAAAAAATAAAATCTGATTTTATTGACACACCTAACCTTTTAAAATGTTATTCTCCAAACATCTATAGCTACATGTGGGAAAAATTTGTATCTCATATGCCTTTAGACAGAATAAGGGGACAGCTGAACCAAGACCCTTGGCATGGTAATTTAAAATAAAGATGATAATCCAGAGAGCTTTAAAAATGACTCAGAAAGCCTTACAAAGCCTCATCTAATCAGATGCACTCATGGAACTCTAGAGCATGTGCTTGGAACTATCCTGAAACTATTCTAGGAATCACTTTAAATCATCCCCAAAATCTACAATTGAATTCAACTAAACAATGCAGCTAAGCAAAAGCAACTGTCCTTAGCATAGCCAACAAATAATGCAGTCCACACACACACACACACACACACACACACAAATATATATATTTGTTGTTGTTGTCGCTAAATCATGTCTGAGCCTTTTGGAAAGCCATTGACCATAGTCCGCCAGGCTCCTCTGTCCATGGGATTCTCCAGGCAAGAATACTGGAGTGGGTTGTATTTTCCCTACTCCAAGGGATCTTCTCGACCCAGGGATCGAACTGGTGTTTCCTGCACTGGCAGGCAAATTCTTTACCACTGAGCCATCAGAGAAGCCAGGGAAGCCCGTAAAATAGTGCCCTGAATTATTAGCAACTAACCAAGAAGTGTTATTTTCTCTTTAAATGACAAGCAGAAAACCAATTCCTTTCAATCCAGATTTTGTTTTGTTGCCCACTCTCCTCCTTCTATATAACAGCTTTCCAACAGGAAAAAAGTAAAGGATCCTTTAATGGAGTGGACATCTGTGTCTTCAGCCTCTGCCCTTGGCTCTTCAGGATTGGCCATTCCACTATGCTTGTCTGTATCTATAGGATATCTATATCTATAGGATACAGACAAGCATAGTGTCTACAGGACAAACATAGTGTCTATACGACCCCTGCACTATGCCCCACAATCAAGAACTTTGAAGAATGCTAGGGAATCAATTCTAGAAGAAGGATAGTCCTAAGGGATAGATTCTCCATCTGAGCCACCCGGGAAGCTCTCTTACTGAAAAACAGAGATCAAAGTTAAAAGCTTCTTAGTCTAAAATAAATAATTCAGAAAGTATCTGTCAGGAGAATGCAGAACACCTATGAAGTAGCACATTCCCCCTTTTCTTCTACAGAATGTCTCTGATTACAGAGTGCCATGAGAAAGCCCCTGATATTTGGACAGAAGCAAGCCCATGGTCTGAGAGTCACTAGGAGATCAAACCAGTCAATCCTAAAATAAGTAAATCTTAAATATACACTGGATGGACTGATGCTGAAGCTAAGCCCAAAACTTTAGCCCTAATGTGAAGAGCTGCCTCGTTGTAAGAGACCCTGATGCTAGGAAAGTTTGAGGGCTGAGGAAGGAAGCGACAGAGGATGAGATGGTTGGATGGCATCACTGATGTAATGGACATGAGTTTGGGCAAACTCTGGGCGATAGCAAAGGACAAAGAAGCTTGATGTGTACATTCATGCAGAATTAACTCTACCTGAATGTTGGAAAGATAACACTCAAGGTGATCCTAAAAGGATGTGAACAACCGAGTGAGATAAGAAGGATGAGAGAGGAACATAGAACCAGCATCAGAAAACTTTTAGTCTCCTGCATCATCATCTAGGTGCCCAGAGCAGGCGTCAGTTAGAGGATGCTCCTGCCATAGGAAGGTTGCAGAGGAAAGACAAGGTGTTGGTGACCCGGGAGGAGCTGGTCCTCCAGAAGCTGCAGTCACAGATCAGAACAATAGCCAGGAGCAACTCCAGAACATCAGCTCAAATTTTCAGAACTTTAATTGACAAATAAAGACGTTCTCCCCAATGGCTCAAATGATACATAATTCACCGGCAATGCAGTAGACGAGGATTCAATCGCTGAGTCAGGAAGACCCCTGGAGAGGGGAATGGCTACCCACTCCAGTATTCCATGGACAGAAGAGCCTGGCAGACTACAGTCTATGGGGTGGCAAAGAGTCAGACATGACTGGGTGACTAACACTTTCACCGTCTTTGAACTATATAATCACTTGAAGAATTTTTGCCCTCTGACTAAAAATTTGTCATGTTATTGTCAAATTTGTGACCCTGTTCTATACATCAGAAGATTTTAGGTAATTTATGTTATTGTACATATAACAAAAGATCTTTGAGACAGAGTTAGGGGAAAGGACTTTCCTTAATTGAATGATGCCATCAGATATTCCTAACAAAATAGCCCCTAGTAAATACTGCTGATATAATTAATGTAGCAAGACCAGAATAAAGGAATGTCCTACAAAATGAGATGAAACTCTGGCCAATATTCTACTAAATCTTTTATATGCTTAAATGTATCTAAGACTATGACTCCGAATATATATTGAATATTTGCCATTTTTTATATCTGCTTCTTGGTATCATCTTTAGAAAACTGCAGGCTTAACTCTAAACCTCTGTACAAAATACTAGGTATAAAATAGAAATTACGTTTTTCTGTTACACACTGACATTTGATCACACTTGCATAGTGTTTTAAAAATTGTCTTCCTCCTTCTACTTTTAGAGACCTTAAAATGCCTGTGCCTAAATAAATTTAGTTCCTTCAATAAGACATCACAGAAATTCCATGCTGCATTTGTGCCAAAATATTTCAGCTAATAATGAGCACATTTAAAACAATCTGAGCTAATTCATATTATTTTAAAATTACCTCTCAAAATGTCACTTTCACATGTGAAACAGATAGCTTTATATAGTCTTATTTTAGCATCTCTTTCATGTTTGGAATCTTCTCACACAATTCTGAGCATAAAGTCCCTGTGGGTGGGGGAAAGGCCGTTTTGCTAAATTCAGAAAGAATTACATTTAATCTTAGGGGTTGACTTCAAAAGTGGACCCAGGCTATTTAGTGATCAAATTTATTTGCATGGGCCAGATTTATTTCTTGTGATTTAAGAAGCATATTTTAGACTGGCCGATCTGAAAACACATATAGCATCTCTTTCAGGATTTATCCCTGAATTGGATGGTCAGTATTCCCTTGAGGTGCCTATCCAGTCTTGGAGTGTTTTGCCTCTAAGAGTGGGCTTCTGTGGCATTCTTTAGAAAACTTTCCCTGGGATAGAGGGTCTCTTAGAGCCAGAAGTGCCTGGAAGTTTACTTTCCCTGAGTTCCCTCTAGGTAGCTCCAGAGCCAATAAGTGACTGATCCTGGAAGAAAAGGACACCCCCTTTCCCTGAGGAAAGTCAGGTGCTGTTGTCACATACACTAGGAGCTCTCGGTGGGATTGGACGAAAGCTAAGATTTTGATCAATTTCTTTGCTCAATTTCTTCTTCTTCCCTGACTCCATAAGGGATTCTGCTGTGAGCATTTGCATATAAGCATAAGTAAACCTCCTGGAACTTCCCTAATTGTGAGTGGATAAGAATCTGCCTGCCAGTGGAGGAGACATAGGTTCGATCCCTGATCCAGGAAGATTTCACATGCCACGGAGCAATTAACTACTGTTATTTGGTACTACATGCACCATAACATGAGCCTATGCTCTAGAGGCTGAGAGTCACAACTAGTGAGTATGTGTGTGGCAACTACCGAAGCCCATGAGCCTAGAGCCTGTGCACCACACAAAAGACTAGGCCCCCGCTTGCCACAACTAGAGAAAGTCTGGGTGCAGTAACAAAGACCCAGCTTAACCAAAATAAAATAAATTGATTTTAAAAATAATAAATATCTTGGTTGGCTACCACGAATCTCAGTTTAACACCTCCACTGATTTAACAGAGCTTCAAAAAGAGGACAATCTCGTATCTGGTTTAGTTAATGTCAGTTGCTGTCGTGTCTGACTCTTTGCGACCACGTAGACTGTAGCCCACCAGGCTCTGTCCATGGAATTCTCCAGGCAAGAATACTGGAGTGGGTTGCCATTCCCTTTTCCAGGAGATCTTCCTGACTCAGGGATCNGGGAGGAGGGAGGGGGGTTCAGGATGGGGAACACGTGTATACCTGTGGTGGATTCATGTTGATGTATGGTAAAGCCAATACAATACTGTAACGTCATTAACCTCCAATTAAAATAAATAAATTTATATTTAAAAAGATAAAATTAAATTTTAAAAAAACACACAATAAAGCCAAGCACTTTGCCATTAAAAAAGAAAGAAAGCAAAGAAAAAGCCCCTGATGCTGGGAATGATTGAAGGCAGGAGCAGAAGGAGATGACAGAGGGTGAGATGGTTGGATGGCATCACTGACTTGATGGACATGAGTTCGAGCAAGCTCTGGGAGTTGGTGATGGACAGGGAAGCCTGGCATCCTGTAGCCCATGGGTTTGGAAAGAGTCAGACATGGTCAAGTGTCTGAACTGAACTTAACTGAGAGCAGACAATACAAAACAAGAAGCAGAAAGAGCCATCTATGATTCCTTTTGTCAGAAATGCACAGTAGGTGTAGAAATGTCTCTAGATTGGAGCTCCGAGGCCTCCTAAGAGAGAAATATGCACCCCGTGCAAGAGGGGCTTGGCTAAGTTTTCTCCATCCATGCCTGGAGAACATCTCTGATGTGAAACACAGAAGATATATCATTAGAGCCCTATGGGCCTGAAATATGAATGTAAGCTTCACAGCATCAAAAGAACATCCAAAGCTGGAGTTAGGACCCTGTCTCTGGCATACAATAAAAATTCAAATAAAAATGGAGCATCCCCAGAAAGTAGCTAAAGTTGGGGAAATATATCCTTAAGACATGTAGGATAATCAAACTCCATCTCAGATGCTAGGGTGTGGCTATTTTTAGCCCTACTTTGTAAGGTCTGTAAATAATCCTTCTTAGGATTCTGTAGTTATCCTACTTCAGAGTGAATTTAAAATGAAGCCCAATTTGAAATGAAGAAAAGTCCCCCACCCTCTCCCTTTCTGCCAGGTAAGTGTATAGCACTTCCTGCCAAAAGACTCCCGAGTAAATAAATTGCATTGAACCCAAGCTCTTGGATTTGGACAAATGTTTCCAGAATGCAACTATCAACCTGTCACTGAAGTAGAGGCAAGGAGCCCTTCTTATCTGGCAAGTATTAAAGAATGTTGGATGAATTAAGTTTACTACCACTATATCTCATGAGAGAGAATAAGCTAATAAAACAAAAGTGTGGGCTGATTAATTCTTTATGTTTATTGGCAGGGCCTTTCTAAGATATTCCACCACATACTCCTTGGGTTTATATTATGTTGGAGATGTCGAATATGTTTCTAAAATCCATTATTCAGGAATAGAGGCAGAAAAGTCTCCATCTTTTATGTGCCAGGCCATGAAAGAAAGTGATCATTGAAAAAAATACAAGAAGCCTTTGTCCTAGGTAAGTTACACATAAAATTCTGCATGTTAGTATTCGGAATTGCTTTGGAATCCTTCCAGGCAATAGCCCATGGGGAGACAGGACAAAATAAAGGAGGAAATGTGCTATCTAAGTTAATATGTGCATTTCTTAAAATGAGGTTCTAGCTAAAGTAATTCAGAGTGCTTGCCCACTGGGTCAGCTTCCAAACAATTTCTGAAAACATTATTTATATTTGGTGAATAAAGAATACCGGGTTACAGACATAATTTAGATTGCATTTAGAGAGTAGAGGATTGGTAGCTGGAAAACCAAATTGAACTGAATGTTTTTGCTATTATAGTATCATAAAGAAATTTCGTTTCTAAATAAATCCCAACAGACTGAGCAACCGATTGGCATTATGAAACAATGAGTTTATTATTGTGTAATTCTTTCTTTGTTTGTTCATTCATTCAATCAACAAGACTGTTTATATGAAGTTTTGTGCTTAATGCTGGAATATAGTCCTCAAGCTCATGCAGTCTATATTTGAGGGTAATTTCTATCCACTCATCCTAAAGTTAAGACTCTTAATACATATAGTAATAGTGCATCAGTGTCCAGTCACTAAATCGTTGTCTTTGTGACCCCTTGCACTGTAGCCCACTAGACTCTTTTGTCTATGGAATTTTCCAGGCAAGAACATGGGAGTGGATTGTTATTTCCTTTTCTAGGAGATCTTCCTGATCCAGGGATTGAACATTTAAGTCTCCTGCATTGGCAGGCAGATTCTTTACCACTGAGCTACATGGGAAGCCTATATAGTAATAGTATATAACATAACTAAGAAAAGATAGTATTTGGGAATTTACGTAAAGAATGACTGCATAAGATAAGATAATGAACATAATGGGATATTGTTATAGTCAGAGGCCAGTTTGCTTGCAACTTAATGGCATTATTTTTGAAACCTGTGTATATTTCTTCTACTTTAGATTTTGACAGTGAATTGAAGAGATTGGTGTGAAGAATGGGCTAAGAAAAGCAAGAACTCTTCAATAAAAGGACATAAAACAAAGGACTTTTCATATCTTACATATTTCAGCTATACCTGCTTTTCAAAGATCAGGAATCCAGGAGTCATATAACTCCCTTCTGCTCCTTACCAGCTTCTCGATACCCCATTGCCCCACCAAGCCAACCTACTAATTCCATGCTCTTAAAATACTTCAGAGGCAGCCCCTACTCTCCATTCTCACTGTCACTATCTTAATTTTCCTTAGATTAACAAAACAGTCATTATGTGTATTTTCTGCCTTCTTTTGGTCCATGCTCTGTATTTATCTTCACATGTCACACAGAGCTCATTCTGAAACCCATTCTTCTTTCTTTAATTAGAGTCTCCAGTGGCTATCCAAGCACAGAGTGCACCACATAAATTCCAAATGCTTTGGTGTCACATACAAGGCCATTCCGTATCTATTCTCTTCCTGCTTTAGGGGCCTCTAATAAACACAACAGTCCCATTTAATACTCTGCACTCTGGTCCCTGAAACATCTCAGTCACCATCGTACATGTAGTTTTTGTAACGCTTTTCTTCCTCAGTGGCTAATCCCCCTCAACCTTCATCCATCTGGTAGAAACTCAGTGTTCAAACTCAGTTCAACAATCTGCTTCTCCTCAAACCTTTCTAAGCAAGATCTGCTCTTTTAACATACGCTTCAGTGGAGAGTTGGCTACTTCTTCTTCCGTGCTCCATAGTAGCCACTCTAAAACTTTATTGCAGGTACCTGTCTAAGGATTCAATGGACATGAATTGAATCCTTTGATAGGATGGATTCAATGACATGAATTTGAGCAAACTCCAGGGGACAGTGGAAGACAGAGGAGCCTGGCATGCTGCAGTCCATGAGGCCGCAAAGACTTGGACACAGCATGGTTACTGAGCAACAACAATCTCATGATTTGTCTAAGCCATTAGCCATCAAACTCCTTAGGAACATAAGCTGTTGAATTCACAACTCTTTTCCCCATGTCTTGTGCAAAAAGCCTGATATATATGATGTTCAACTCTTATTTATTTAAAAAGAAAATCAGTGCATGCATAAATAGAAAATCCACTTCTTCCTTAATATAGTTCACCCAAAAGAGAGCAGGATAAAAAATATATACAGGTGACTAAAAAAGCATGAATATTTTCAAATGGTGAATTTGAGATTTTTTTTTTCCTATTTTAGAGAAATAATTGATTCTACAAGTTTAAGGCATACAGCATGATAGTTTGATATGCATATTTTGTGAAATGATTGTAGTAGGTCAGCTAATATTCATCTTCTCATACAGATACAATAAAAAGAAAAGAAAGAAAAGGGGGGAAATTCTTGTAATGAGAAGTTTTAGGATTTATTCTCTTTTCTATATATCCTGCAGCATAGTTGGCTATAGTCATGGTATTGTATATTACATCCTTATATCTTAGAGCTAGAAGCTTGTATCTTTTGACTACCTTCCTTCAGTTCCCCTTCAGTCACTTGCCATTTCTGATAACTAATTTAATCTCTTTTGCTGTGAGTGCTTTGTTTGTTTTATGTTTCTATTTAGATTTCAGATATAAGTGAGATCATACAGTATTTGTCTCTCTTTGTCTGACTTATTTGCCTTAACATAGTGCCTTCAACATCCAACCATGTTGTTGCAAATGGAAGGATTCCTTACCTTCTTATGGCTGAATAATGTTCCATTGTATATATAATCACAATTTCTTTATCTATTCATACATCATACATTGTTTCCATGTCTTGGCTATTGTAGATAATACTGCTATGAGCATGGGAATGCAGATACCTTTTTGAATTAGTGTTTCTAGTTATTTTGCATATATTCCCAGAAATGGAGTTGCTGGCTTTTGTGGTAGTTCTATTTTTAGTTATAAAAAGTTCCATGGATGGGGGAGCATAGTGGGATACAGTCCATGAGGTCACAAACAGTAGGACATGACTGAGCTACTTCACTTGTTCTTAATTATTTGAGGATATCACATACTGTTTTTATAACAGCTATACCAATAGTGGTACCAACAATGCCTGGGTTCCCTTTCCTCCACATAAACATCAGCATTAGTGATCTCTTCATTTTTGGTGATGATCATTCTATCAGGAATGAAATGATATCTCATTGATATTTTAATTTGCATTACCTAATAATGTTGAACCTGTCTTCATGGGCCTGATGGCCTTTTGTGTATCTATTTTTGAGATAGTCTACTCAAGAAAGCCTTCCTCAATGATCAGTGCAAAGAGATAGATGTAAAAAATAGAATGGGAAAGACAGGCGATCTCTTCAAGAAATTTAGAGATACCAAGGGAACATTTCATGCAGAGATGGGCTCAATAAAGGACAGAAATGGTAGGGATCTAACAGAAGCAGATGATATTAAGAAGAGGTGGCAAGAATACACAGAAGAACTGTACAAAAAAGATCTTCACGACCCAGATAATCATGATGGTCTGATCACTCACCTAGAGCCAGACATCCTGGAATATGAAGTCAGGTGGGCCTTAGGAAGCATCACTATAAACAAAGCTAATCAAGGTGATGAAATTCTAGTTGAGCTATTTCAAATCCTGAAAGATAATGCTGTGAACGTGCTACACTCAATATGCCAGCAAATTTGAAAAACTCAGCAGTGGCCACAGGACTGGAAAAGGTCAGTTTTATTCCAATCCCAAAGAAAGGAAATATGAAAGAATACTCAAACTATTGCACAATTGCACTCATCTCACACGCTAGTAAAGTAAAATTCTGAATGCTGAATTCAGAAATGCTGAAAATTCTCCAAGCCAGACTTCAACAATACGTAAACTGTGAATTTCCAGATGTTCAAGCTGGTTTTAGAAAAGGCAGAAGCACCAGAGATCAAATTGCCAACATCCGCCAGATCATCAAAAAAGCAAGAGAGTTCCAGAAAAACATCTATTTCTGCTTTATTGACTATGCCAAAGCCTTTGACTGTGTGGATCACAATAAACTGTGGACAATTCTGAAAGAGATGGGAATACCAGACCACCTGACCGGCCTCTTGAGAAATCTCTATGCAGGTCAGGAAGCAACAGTTAGAACTGAACATGGAACAATAGACTGGTTCCAAATAGGAAAAGGAGTACGTCAAGGCTATATATTGTCACCCTGCTTATTTAATTTCTATGCAGCGTACATCATGAGAAATGCTGGGCTGGAAGAAACACAAGGTGGAATCAAGATTGCTAGGAGAAATATCAATAACCTCAGATATGCAAATGACACCACCCACCCTTGCGGCAGAAAGTGAAGAAAAACTAAAGAGCCTCTTGATGAAAGTGAAAGAGGAGAATGAAAAAGTTGGCTTAAAACTCAACATTCAGAAAATGAAGATCTTGGCATCTGGTCCCATGCCTTCACAACAAATAGATAGGGAAACAATGGAAACGGTGACAGACTTTATTTGAGGAGCACTCCAAAATCACTGAAGATGGTGATTGCAGCCATGAAATTAAAATACACTCACTGTTTAGAAGGAAAGTTATGACCAACCTCGACAGCATATTAAAAAACAGAGACATTACTTTTCCAACAAAGGTCCGTCTAGTCAAGGCTATGGTTTTTCCAGTGGTCTTGTATGGATGTGAGAGTTCTTGCGAAGAAAGCTGAGCGCAGAAGAATTGATGCTTTTGAACTGTGATGTTGGAGAAGATTCTTGAGAGTCCCTTGGACTGCAAGGAGATCCAACCAGTCCATCCTCAAGGAGATCAGTCCTGAGTGTCCATTGGAAGGATTGATGTTGAAGCTGAAAGTCCAATACTTTGGCCACCTGATGCGAAGATTTGACTCATTTGAAAAGATCCTGATGCTGGGAAAGATTGAGGGCAGGAGGAAAAGGGGACAACAGAGGATGAGATGGTTGGATGGCATCACCAACTCGATAGACATGACTTTGGGTGGACTCCGACATTTGGTGATGGACAGGGAGGCCTGTCATGCTACAATTCACTGGGTCATAGAGAGTTGGACATGACTGAGTGGCTGAACTGAACTGAATACTTAACCCTAAAAACAAAATCATTCATTTTTGAAAAAAAGTACATCTTTGAGTTTATTGAAATGCTAATGAACGACTAACAGCATGTCAGATAAAAATTAAATGATAAATTCTGAACTTGAAAACTGCAAATAATCAGTCTGTTTACTTATCAACAGGGATTCCCTGGTGGTGCTGTGGTAAAGAGTTCATCTGCCAATTTAGGAGAAGCACATTTGATTCCAGTGTCAGAAACTCCTCTGGAAGATGAAATGGCAACCCACTCCAGTATTCTCTCCCTGAAAATTCCATGGACAGAAGAGCCTCGTGGGCTACAGTCTATGCATTCTCAGAGTCAGACACATGTCTGAGCAATTGACCACAACACATGCACATGCTCATGAATAGTCCTGGTGAATAAATACCTTTTAAAACAGCATTCAATTGGAAATGCATTCCTCTAAAATTCTAATACATTATAATTTTACAACTTATTTAAGAAAAGAATAAAAAATATTTAGTAGAAATATATGTTATATTATTGGAATTTATATAAAGTATGGAAGATATGAATATTTGATACTCTGAAGAGGTAGTAGTAGCTGGTCTAAACAACCATTAGAAAGGATTTTCAATCATGTGGCTATAAAACCTCAGAGAGGAACTTCCCTGATGGTCCAGTGGCTAAGACTCTGTGTTCCCAATGCAGGGGGCCAGGGTTTGATCCCTGGTCCAGGATCTAGATCCCACATGTAACAAGTAAGAGCCAGTGCAATCAAATACATAAATATTTTTTAAAAACCTCAGACAGCTGCTATAAGACTTAGGTAAGGCTGCAGATTATTGTTCATGGGGTTCTCAAGGCAAGAATACTGAAGTGGTTTCCCATTCCCTTCTCCAGTGGACCACATTCGGTCAGACCTCTCCACCATGACCCGCCCATCTTGGCGGGCATGATTTAGTTTCATTGAGTTAGACAAGAGTGTGGTCCTAGTGTAATTAGATTGACTAGTTTTCTGTGAGTATGATTTCAGTGTGTCTGCCCTCTGATGCCCTCTTGCAATACCTACCATCTTACTTGTGTTTCTCTTCCAGATATCCTGGAATGTGAAGTGAAGTAGGCCTTAGAAAGCATCACTAGGAACAAAGCTAGTGGAGGTGATGGAGTTCCAGTTGAGCTATTCCAAATCCTGAAAGATGATGCTGTCAAAGTGCTGAAGTCAATATGCCAGCAAATTTGGAAAACTCAGCAGTGGCCACAGGACTGGAAAAGGTCAGTTTTTATTCCAATCCCAAAGAAAGGCAATGCCAAAGGATGCTCAAACTACCGCACAATTGCACTCATCTCACACACTAGGAAAGTAATGCTCAAAATTCTCCAAGCCAGGCTTCAGCAATACATGAACCATGAACGTCCAGATGTTCAAGCTGGTTTTAGAAAAGGCAGAAGCACCAGAGATCAAATTGCCAACATCCGCCAGATCATCAAAAAAGCAAGAGAGTTCCAGAAAAACATCTATTTCTGCTTTATTGACTATGCCAAAGCCTTTGACTGTGTGGATCACAATAAACTGTGGAAAATTCTGAAAGAGATGGGAATATCAGACCACCTGACCTGCCTCTTGAGAAATCTGTATGCAGGTCAGGAAGC